>KK502456.1:155333-174386 GCA_000688735.1 Glossina austeni
CCTACTCAAAGCTCGGCCTACTCAAAGCTCGGCCTACTCAAAGCTCGACCTACTCAAAGCTCGACCTACTCAAAGCTCGACCTACTCAAAGCTCGACGTACTCAAAGCTCGTAAAAGCTAACTTATATACATATGGCTTGGATAACTCATATTTTGGGGTTAAGAATAAAGGTCACAGTTCAACACGCAACTCAACATGCTCCACGTCCGATTCTCGCGAATTTGACGACCGAGTTTGGGATTGAGTAAAGCAAATGCGTATTATTTAAATATTACCGAATGGTTCATAAAGTTCTTGATAATGACGGGCGGTAATGGAGGCGTCAGTTTATCAGGTTAGAATGCTACTAAATAGAGTTCGTTTTTTATAAGACGCTCATCAAAAGTTACTAAGACTTTTTCGTTTTAATCGCGCGACAACATCCTAAATAATGTCTATGTCAAATTTCATGTCGATATTTTCAGTAGTTGAAGAAATGTTCTCGCTCTACTTTTCATCTTTAAAAATACATTTTTCGATTCGAATTCATTTCTTCATCCAAGTTAAACGATACCTTATGAGTTTTTTTTTTTTGAGGACCGAGAATACCTAGTACTCTGCTTAATTCCACCACTGCGACGGCTTTAACATAAGACTTTCATGAAGCTTTCAAAAATATATTTTCTTTATACGAATATTTGTCAAAAGGCATGAAATTTCTGGCTGAATCTGTTTGATCGGCGATGTGCGCGTGAAGGGATAACGCCCATTTTGAGACTTGGGCTTTGAATGTAAAATAGTGGCCATTGTTTACGTCAGTTTTAACGTTTCATCTAAATTTTATTTTCAAACCTTACAAGTGTGCGGGTGGTTCGATTTTCAAGCTGTTCAAGAATACTTCGCAGAGTTAAATACAATTAAAGATAATGACGATAATGAGATAAGTTTTTATACCCTACATCCCTTGTAGCGCAAGCGTATGTACGAATGTATGCTTCACAAAGAAACACTTGAGATAAACCCATCTTTTAATATATTGTTCGATTCCGACTCACTTTCTGAATCGATCTAAGCTTACCGGCCGACACTTGTGAAATCTTTTGGCAACATTTGGTACATTGATGTGTTTTAGTCTAAAGACGAATGCTATTGAAAGATGATTCGGATTGGACTGCTCTTTCGACTACTTACAACATAACGCTTTCTTATGAAAAGTCGATATATGGATGGATAACTGTAAGGCATTAGGCACAAGGCAAGGATGGTGAGCTGTATGCCGAGCTGTTGCGCTTTTACTTGTTCAAATTGAATTCTAAACTTCTCATGAATTTAAAATTTTTTTGTTACTTGTTTTTTTATCCACCACTGCAGGGGCAGGGTGTGCTAACTCCAAAATTCCACTTCGTTAATATTCACATACATATACATAATTGCTTAGAATTAAAGTTAAATATGATCACTCTGTCTGTCCGTCTGTCCCTTGTTAAGATTTCTTTAATAAAGAAAAGTCAAGATAAAAAATTGAGACTGTGCATGTATTGTCGGCGAAATTTACGAAAAGAAATTTGAAAGAAAGATCAGTCAAAGCCCCAATGTCTAAAATCTTGAAATAACTCGGAAAATTTAGAAATGCTTTCGTATTTTTCTTAATCGAAAATGTTTTTAAAATAAGGTCCGATTAAAATTGAAAGGTTTCCGAACCATAATTTTTCATTGAATATCTGATCAACTTTTATGGGTTTTAATATCGGTTTTAGAATACTTACAATACGTACTTTTATTTTAGTAGAGCGTGAGACTAAGGCCGCTCTCTTCATTTTTCCTCTTCTTGTTTTCTTATTATATTACTATTTTTTCTACATCTGGCTTACAATTCATGGCTCAAAGGACTATGTGGAGTGTGGAATTATCGTTACAGGCAGATATTATCAAAATTAATGTTATATCGTTTTAAAGAGCTTCGAAAAGCATAAACTGAACTTAACTGAACTTTGATCCAAAATCAAGCAGATCCATCTTTTGATTTTTTTTGGATGTCGCAATGAAACGACGCGTTTTCGACCACTAGCGAGCTCTATATATAAACAATTTTTGGTAGAAGCTCGAAACATATGCTAAATTCGTTCGTTTTAATTGATGTTTGCGGAGAGTTATTGTGCTTAAGCAATCAATCCGTCAATGTTTACGCCCATCGTACGGTGTTTAATTCATTTTCTCAAATGTATTGTGTGAGTTGCAGAGTCATCTCGCTCATTATCCTCTATCTATCTGTCCCTTTATTGAAAACCGGATTTCTAAGCTCCTCACGTTTTCTTCATCAACAAATTAAGTTTTAAATTTTTCCTTTTAACAGTTATCGGGTTTAATTGAAAAAAAAAAATCAATTAAATTCGTTCATAAACTCCTTCATAATTATGAAAATTTTATTTATGTTTGTTAGACTTGTTTGTCCGTAAAAAAGTTATCCATAAACGTGGGCATTTCCTCGGGCGTTGCGCGTTGTAAACTCACGCCTTTTTTAAGGAAAAAAAAAACACTTAATGCTTAAAAATATTTTATTAAAAATATTATGCATCAGTAGCTGCATTTTTCCACGTATTTTTAATAAAGTATGAATTCCGTACCGAGAAGTCATCCAATCATATGCAGCCACCTGCTCAGAGATCCAATTTGTGTGCATCTCCACATGGACGAAAGGACTACTCAGACGAACAATTACTCTACTGTTATAAGTAACTAATCAAAAGGAGTATCAATTGGCAAATGTAGCGTGCATTCCAGTTTGATGTTCCTAAAGTGTTCTCAGTAAATATTTACTGGAGAGGGGCAGATGTCATCTACCTGGAACATGACGGTATCGATACTTTTGTCATCTTGCGACCTTTTGCGGCTCAATTACTTCAATTATTACTGATGGTGTTCCATAATTATCGTTGTTTGGAGAAACCAATAATGTAGCTCGGCTTACTGGAAGCTCCCAAACACAACGTTGTTTGCACTTGAGCGCCGTAACTGTTTACATAATGTAAAGATAATACTTTTCCATGGAAAAGTCGCACTTAAGTTTGTTTTTCCGTCTATCTGTCCGTGTGTTTTGCTTTCTTGTGTTCAAACTTCAGGCCGCAATTTTTGAGATATTTTGATAAAATTTATTACACGACGAATGCCATTGAGAATGGTTCACTTTCTCGACCACTTCCCACATAACGACTTGTTTTGAAAATTCGGCGTATGGATAACTGCAGGGTCATGTAGGGCAGTTAATTATACGTCTTGCGCCACTGTAGGGGTCTTAATATTTCATATTATTTTATTATGGGAGAATATTAGATTCGCTAGTTGCTTATATCGCTTACAACGGTAATGCATAGAACTCTGCACATATTATCTTGACTAGCGCGCATATGGCAATCGATATAGCGAAAGCAGAGCTTTTTGCCTAAATCATGATTACGATCAGGAAATTTCCTTTTTCGTTACGTATATCGCTGAGTAAAAAGGGACAATGAATGAAAATCGAATGCAGCGGCTGCAAACTACAAACACCTAAATTTAGCAAAATTTCCGGAATTGTTCGTCTATTACTTGGATCTGTTTATGTGACGATTTGTCTATTATGTTGTTAGATCAACTTCTTGAATGTATTAAAGAGCTACGCTACATTGGTTTCGAAGGTCAACGAAAAAAGCATGTTTTCTCATATCTTTTTGCAATAAAAGAAAAAAAGAAGAAGAAGAAGTGCAATCCTTAAACAATATTTGACAATATTTTCATTTAATAATTTTGGAAATTCAGGTGTTAAGTTGCAGCTTTCGAAGATAGCTTAATCTTGATAGATTTATATGAAATTAAAATTAGGGCAAGTAAAAACCGTATAGCGGGCTACGGCCCATTGTTGAATGTCCTGCATCATCCTACAGTTATTTATATAACGACTTTGCGAAATAAGGCTTTACGTGGAAAGTGATCGAAAAAGTGATCCCTTCCGACCCCACCATACCAGAAACCAAGATGGACAGACGAACGGACATGCTTAGAAAAATAAAAATTAATTTGTTTGCGAGTTTCTAGGTAAAAAATACAATATTTGGCAGAGACTAGTCCATGTATTAATTTCAACGAAAAAAAAAAAACATTTGTTCAAGGACTAGTCAGTCCTATCTAGAAGACATGTGCAAAATTTCAATAACTTCGGTGCATGCGTTCCTGGATAACCGACTTCATCGGTTTCTAAAACGGAGTTTTGAGAGACAAACTCACCTTTTATTCCAGTTGACGTGAAGCTTTGAGAAAATACCCCTCACGTATTTCATACTACTAGACAAAAAAATTAAAAAAAAAATAAAAATGTTTTGCAAATCAAGACAATTGCTTAACAAATTAAGACATGTGCTTAGTTTGTTATTCTCTTGTTCTGTTCTTTTTCGAAGTAAATAATTTTTGGAGCATTACAAAATTCTGGTTCGATTTAGCACTATCTGTCTGTCCCTCGAACCGTCTTTATATCATATGTTTGCATTGAAGCGTCCGTAATCGTAAAAATTTTAGATACACATAAAAAGCTGAAAATGGCCTTATTTACGCTTAGTTGATAGCGGCAGATTAGGTTATAAGATAAGTGCGATCTCCGATCGAATTCGACCCGAAAAAAGCTAAAGGTAAGCTAAAATTCATAGCAGATGATGTTGATTCAAATGAAATTTCGTGCAAATATGTATCAGGGCCTTTATTTGAATGTCAGATTGATTGACTGCCACGCCCACATTTAACAAAACATTGTGTTAACGTTTAGGTTGAAGTTGATTAAACTGTAGTTTCGTGTTAAGCTTTATCTCACATATGTTAGAATCTTATAGCAAGAAACTTTTTCGTGATAGAGATTATGCCGACTCAGGTTCCAGCTATGCACCAGTGTTTTAGCGTGAAATGATTAGGCTTACGTAGCATGTAAAATCTATAGCGTTGTCATACATTTTCAAAGAGCGAAAGAAAATTTTCAAATAAATTTTTGTAAGAAAAATAAAATAAAATAAAATAAGAAAAAAAAAATAAATTTAGCGTAGATCGCAAAATGTAGTTCAAACCGATTGTAATTATTTTCTCGTTAATTGTTATAACAGGCTTGAAGATCGCATTCTTCCTATTGCTTGATGAGAAAACCGTCAATTTTTTGTATATTCCGTTAAACGAGTTTCGTTAATCGGATGATGAGAACCAAGTATGACCGCCAAGTATGTCCATAGGCCGTAGCTTCTCGAGACTGCTCACATAAGCTATTTAATGCCGATATTTTATTTTAGATTTGATTTAAACACGGATTTAGCTCGATTAACGCCTTGATTTTGCGATCATCAAAGGCAATCGTAAATCTCATGAGTAACAAATAGTTAGTGACCCCATTTCTATTACATTATAAATTAGTACAGAACAAAATTATTGCAAAAGTGTTCATAAGATGATTAAGGTCACCACAAATGAAACAAATTGTTTATTTAAGAAGCTATACACAGCTATACACAGCTACACAGTTGTGAAAATGAAATTCGCAACATCTTTACAAACGTTCACAATTTGATATAAAACATGCATTCGCATTTCGATGCGGTTGCAATGCAGACCATAAAAGAATTGCTTGGTTGGTAACAGAATAGCTCCCGTAAGAAATTTTTATTAAATCTCTTAAGATTTATGAACAAAAGGCTTACAAATTAATGCAAATGAAGAGAAATTGTTTATAAAAAGCGAAAAGAAAAGAAAATATTTTTAAAATATCATTTCAAATATATTGATCTACATCTACTTTAAAAAAAAAAAAAAAAAATTGCTTATAAACTTTTCATTGCAATTCGTCATTTTGATAATTTGATATTCATCTTAAACCTCACGAAGTGTTCATTTTCAAATCGAATCGAATCGAATCAAGTGCGTGCGTCTGTTTTGCCTCGCTCTTGAAACGTTCAAGATTACAAAAATTGATATAGAAGATTGAAAAAATTCACCCAAATGTTTTCTTAGCTTAGAACGTCCAACCGATCTGAAAATATGTTCCGCTTAAAGTGAACAAATCAGGGTATGGTTGTCAATAACTTCTAACATCAAGGAATACTGACATTAAACTCAGCTTAAGTTTTTGCGAAAGCCGTTTGAACTCACGCATCAGTCGGCTGACGTAGATATTGTTGCCAAAAAACATTCGACTTTTATATAAATGTGTCCCTTCAATGACTAGCGCGTGTACAGAGACTCCCGCGGCATCTTCGCGTAACAGCTCTGCTAAGTTCATTTGCTTTTTCGTGCATGCCCTTGCACGTAAACGCCTCTATTCGCACACATAGCCGGAAGAATGTATTCAAAGGTAGACAGTTTCGGAAGAATTCGCGCTAACGTTGAACGATTTTGAACGCGCGCGCGCATGCCATGTGACGTGGAATGATTTGTGAGATAATCTGCTAACTGTCGATTGGACTGTTGTCTGCTACCATTCACCACAGACACGAAATTCGCCTTCTGAATGGCGGTCTGCCGCACTTTCGTCGTCTGATGCCGATCGATTCAGAATAGTTTTCCCAATTTTGATTCAAGTTGATCCGTCCTTCGGTCTTTCGGTGTGATGTCTAACTTTTAATTTGCGCTCAACCTGCTTGTAGCAATTTTCACGGTGCTCCGATGAAATTTCGTACATTAATGTATTTCGGGCCAACAGCGAGCAAGTTATGAAAAACTATGCAAAATGGTGGATGAGCTGTCGTTTGATATTTTAGCTTGGCTGCCTACTGTCGCACGTAACTTCTCTTGACGATCTTCCAAAACTGTTTTGTGCCCTTTTTTATGTTCCTTGACACAACTGCAGAGTTCGGGCGGCGAAAGCGTTCAGCATCATCAAGTACGACCATCTTTGAAATTAGCAAACCACCTATAAATTCATTTTTTCGACAGACAGTCGTCGCCATAAAATATTTCAAGCCAATGCTGATTGTCGATGTATTTTTTCTCATCGGAAAGCAACGTTTAATCAACACACGTGTTCAAAAAATTGCATCAGCCGGTTCAGAGTTTTCTAAATTTCGAAAATTGCATTTTTTCCCAAGTAACGACTTTTCAGAAGAGGGTGTTATATGGGAAGTGGTCGGAAAAATTGATCAAACCGAACCGTTTGTGTATCAAATTTTATCAAAACACCTCAAAAATTGCAACTTGCAGCTTGAACTCAAAAATACATGGACAGATGGACAGACGGATAGACGAACAAACAGGCTTAGATCAATTTAGAAAACAATTCTGAACCGATCTTAATTAATTAACCAAAAACTTATTGCTTATCAGGATTCCATTTCTCGACCAACTCGGTGAGCCTGGATTTGAAGTTCAGTTTTCTTAAGGTCGCCATCGTTATACAAAGTCGCTGCGTGCACATGGCTTGCAATTCGATAGAGTTGGATCCCGAAAATATGAAACATGCTGAATATTCTATAGAGCAGCTTAAATGGTATTTGCTGTCAGGCCTTATGTTGTCGTAAGAAAGAATCACTTAGCCTTCGTTTACTTTATATCTCGAGAGAGGTATGATTTGCTGATTGCAATATTTTCAAATTGCTGACAGTGTTTACTTTATAGAGAAAAGTTAAAAGATGCTCAAGTTCTCACGATATAGACGGCTATACTCCTTCAAAAAATCTTTGGATTGATCTTGAATTTTAAAAATACGAAGCTTTTTATTACCATATTTTAGACTCCAAGAGTCATTTTCAAGCATTAGATGCATATCTTCTTCTCACACGCCGCATACGTTTCGCGGGCACATTCTTGTCTCGATGGAAAGTAAGGAATGTAAAAAAAAAAGTTCATAATAAAATTTTTTATGCTGCCTGAAAATTGTTTTAAGAGCAAAAACCTCATTAAACGCTGCCAAAATTATTGAAAAAGCTTAAGCTCATGCGCAAATGTAAACAAGCAAGAAAATTAAATTTGGTCGGGACCGAATCTTTTATACCCATCACCGTTTGCCCCAAAAAGAGGCAAAAGCAGAATGTTTACCACAAATACTGCAAAGTTATCCAAAAAGACAGACGGACAGACGAACATGTTTAGGCGCGTTCAAGATTTGACAGGTATTGAAAATGGAATTAAATTTTGATATACTACAATGTTGGGTAGGCGTGGTCAATTTTTTCCATATTTGTGTACAAATGCTACAGCATCGCCCATAGAATATGCGTTTAAATTTTTGTACATTTGTTTGTCGTAGTTTATGAGTAACGAGCAAAAACCCAATTTTTCATTCCCTTTAAAAAATAGAGGTTTTCTCAGTTAACGTGGTGCTGTAGGCGTATCCTTCCCCATTTTCAATTCCAACCTGCAGCCAAGAACTTTCAATCTTTCCGCCAAATTTTTGCGACCAGGAGAATGTTTACAATTTGATGCTGATCAAGAGCATATGTACTTTGTAGGGTCTCTGATGCTTCCCTCTGGGCGTTGCAAACGGTTTGACAGATGAATATACCCCTCATCCTTAGGTGATGGGTACAAAAACGCACTGTAACCATTTTCTTGAATAAACGGAAAGTAAAAATTATACGAACTTATGACTCGATCCAAAAAGGGGGAAACAAGTAAAAATTCTATAGCCGATCCACAAATACCCTATACTCTAATACTTCGCCTACTGCGTATTTAATATAAATATTAGAAATTTCATCCGTATAAAATGGGCTTTTTAGCAAAGGCCTTACATGGGACGTTGTCCCAAAATTGCACGAAATAGCTCTGCTTCTTTTTAACGCAGTAAGTGAAACGTTAAATTATTATTTTGGTCTAATTTTCGGTATCAAATGTGAAAAATTAGACCTTCGCGCCATATGAACGTCAGTCCTCCCAGGAGAGTTAATCCATAACGAAGTTCAAAAAATGGTTATACTTCGTATGCTAAATACTCTTCTTCACTGTTTTTGCCGAAATATATTAAAAATAAAACGGTATTTTTGCTTAGCAATTTTTTCAAGAAGGGATCGTACAAATGGTTCGATCCAATCCGTTTTTGAAACGGTTTGTTTTTGAGTTAAAACACTTTAGTGCTACGATATTTCATCAAAATATGTCGAAAATTGCGATTTTTAAGTTGAACACAAATTGGAGGGATAGACATCACATAGGCAGACAAACATGATTACATTGATTAAAGTATAGTTTTTGCTAAGTCCATCTAAGTGTTAGATGCATATGCATTCGGGTAGATTGAGTGCAATCATGTAGGGTATAAAAAAAATTGTGATGCAGTACGGAGCAGTCGTCATTATGTGCGGTTTTCAAACTAAACAATTATTCATACGATTATTCAGAAAGATCTCTCGGAAGAATTTTGTAAAACTTCAACTGTGTAATTATTGTAAACAAAAAAGAAGTTTTTTTTCAATAAAATTTATTGTAATGATTACACGTGACCTTAAATTTATTTACACAAGCATTGTGTACACCAAAATGTATGTGTGTAGATTTAATAACTCATTGCTATCATTTCTTTTAAACAATTAATTTTAAAACAACATAATAAAACTGCGTGTAAACAGTTATGCCAGACACTGCTGTGAATGTATGAATGTGTGAATGTGTGCAGTCACTCAGTCATCAAAAAAACCATATATGACGCATCATTAAGTATGAATTTATTATTATAATACGAGCTACAACTGCTTACATACCTCACTACTTGAACCACAAAGAAGTTCATGAGTTTTAAAATAAGGTATAAACGATATAAACTAAAAACAAGTAAGAATATTATAGCCGGGCAAGGCCGGCTATTAGATACCCCACATCACTTGGCCGAATACAGCTATTTACTCGTTCTGGCAATAATACACGAAAATATTGACAGGAATCCTTATATGGGGTGATATCCGAAAAACAGGCCCACGTGGTCCAAATCCGTTAAAGTTGATTTTTATGCCAATTTACTACTAATGTGAACTAATTTTCACCATGAAAAATTGAAAATTATATCTCTTTACTATATAAAGATTCGGTTTTCGTAGGAACGGTTATATAAGAGAGCGTTCAAACAATTGCCCCATCCGAACCAAATTTTTGATACAAATTTAGAGATGTCCTAATACTATTACAGAGCCAGTTTTGTTGAGAAATTTTGAAAATTGTAATTTTTTTTCCATATAACGGCGTTCCAAAATAGGGCTTTATATGGTGAACGGTGGAAAAAGCGAACCGATCCGAACCATTTGCAATAGGGTCATTTGCGTCCTTGGGTCAAACATATTAGTGTATCCAATTTCATTAAAATATCTCCAAAATTGCGGTCTGTAGCTTTCACACAAATTTGCATGGACAGACATCGGACGGACAAACAAGCTTAGATCAGTATAATAAAAGATAGGCCTAATTTGAACCCTTCTGCGTATTATATACATGCGCACCAACATATTGTACCCTGTACCAGTGGTGTAGGGTATAACAAGTCGGAAAGTTATATGAGTTTTGAAACAACACTTGATTATTGACTATCTGAAGAATAGGTCCCTACTTTTAAGTAATTACCAATAATATTGTTTAGTGGCTGTCTTTATCCTTTCGCTGAGAGCGTATGTTCAATCATTCTGCCTCCAAGTAGCCAGGATGGAATAACATAACTGCCTAAGTCGACCCGATACGAAAATGCTTTATAAAATTCACCGGAGATGATTTCAAAAGGCTGCGAAAAATTAATCTTTTTGGATTCGAGCGCCACCTAAACGCCCTGCATCACTTTTGCTTTTTACACCCATCTTACTATTCGCCACAATTGCACATTGTTCGCGCAAATACTTAAAAATTTTCCATATTTTGGTTTGGGCGAGATTTTAATGCTGAACAACAGCGCAATATTTCTGCTCTAGCGGAGTTAACGACCTTGTTTATGTTGGCGTGATCCTCTTTGGTGTGAAGCTCACGCACTATCTGGGTATCTCATCTCAATAGCGGGCCTAAATGGCGTCGTTGCCTCTGACTGAAAGTCTCAGGATATTTTCTGATCGCAGGATAAAAAAATCTGGTCTACAATGAATAGGAGAACTATTAATGTCCTAACATAGTTTCCTGCGTCAGCTGGTGCGGACTAAGTCCGCAGGATATACATCAGCATGTTTCACGATTTTGCTTAATGATGAATGAGCCGTTTCTACGTAATATTAGCCTTCAATCGATCCAACAATAGGCGTCTGTTATGTTTTTACCTCTTCCAAGGTAGTCGTTTAAAATTATATGCATCTTTAAGAACATTTTCCCGTAGCTATTCCGATGTTGGCGTCTTGGCCGCTTTAATCTATTTCTGCCGGAAAAACCTGTTCTTACGGGTTTTCGCGTGGTTTCACTGCATAGCCGTTGATCCACGCTTCATTCCTAGTTACGTAACGATGAAGAAATCCAGATGAACTGATCTTAAAGATCTTTCTAAAGAATCTACGCGGTACCCATTTGGCTTTCTTCCCAATTTTTGAATTAAATTTTGCGAAATATTAGATGCAGACACCTAGGATTTCTGGGCCAATATTATATCAACAATTCTCTCAGCCCTTACTAGTCTTGGCACTTACATTGAACAGCGCGAAGTGCATTCACCTCTTGTGCTTGTACGATCGAGTTTAAGTTCATCTTTACAATACTTAAGCATCTGACGAAATCGGGATTTTCCGTAGTTTCGCGTTCACATGAAGTAGCCCAACCTGTTCATTTCCTCCGACTTTCAAACAAGTACGAACATAACGTATGTTTTAAAATTTATCTGATATCAAAAGACTTTTTTATTTGTGGCTTCCTATGCATTAGAAGCGTTACTTATTTTTTAAATTAATATTAAAAACACACATCACATACACACAGCAAAATTTTTTTTATTTCATATTAAAAAAGTCTTTTTGTACCCGACACCTCCTATGGCAAAGGTATACCAAATTTTGTGCGGATGTACGTATGGCTCAGAACAAGTTGAGACGATCATACCATTTATTGGGCAAACCGATGCAGAATTATTTAAAAGTGCAAGTACACCTATCCATATACTATCGTTTTAGGTTCAACTATGGGCAGTCGCATGTCCCATGCCAAGGGAGATCTCTATTAGAAATGCATTCGATCAGCCTGTTTTTACGACCATAGTTCCATTTCCATATACCGCCCCATTTTGCAAAAGACGTTATAAAAAAAAATTTGAATTTTCTTATATTTGAAAGGAAAACTCAGCGAAAACTAATAGATTTCATAGGGTGATATGAACCCGAAAAATTGCGGCGAACATTCTCATAAAACTATCAACCAGATTGGTTGGACCATGTAAATCCATTTTTCGTATTTTCATCATCTTAAGTATTTTCAAAAAGTGACATTAGCATTAATATTAAAGAAATTTCAAAAATCTATATAAAAATCTCAAGTTTGGATCGTGAAAGCTAATATCGTACAGTGAGTTTTTAAATTTCAAGCAGTCCAGCAGTCCAGCGGATAACAAGAGACCATCGCACAGAGAGACCAACCAACAATTTAGAATCTTACGGTGAGCACTTTCGGATTTTACACGAACGTGATATTTATGAAAATGTATAGGAAAAAACCTAAAACTTATTATAAGTTGCAATGAAATATTGTTATAGGCAAAGCTATCAAATTAAAAGTAACATCCGTTCACTTTGCTTAGCCTATAGCGCATATCAAATATCATCTCAATTATATCTTCTAGAGCACATCAAGACCTTCACGCAATTAGACAACAGTACATCAAATTGAAATTTAATACATTTATCCACCATTTATGCACCATACATGAGCAGTGGGAAAAGAATTGCTTTTAAAAACTATGGGATGAATAGTAAAAGCAGTGTACGTAATAGCAATTAATGATCGCTTAATTAATTAAAAATGGAAATGAAAAAGTTTCACACAATCATTGGGTGTAATTTCAAGAGTTCAATACTTGCATTAAACCGCTATTCAGTTGCAACAATTATTGAATTTCCAGATAAAAGCTAACAACACTGTTTGTCTTTATCGATAATCAGGTTTTATTTTTCAATATATGGCATAATCCCCACTAGTCGCTACTAAATAACATTAATAGATACGCATTGAAAAGATTGAAGAGATGAATTTTGTGAATTACGTTTGTCTAGAGCTAATCGGATCACGTGTTTTCATAACAAATCATACCATCATGAGCCTCACAGGCTCAAAGTCAGGAAAGAGCCCCGCCTCTCTGAAACTGTTTGTAGTTGACACTTGTTCATATATCTCAAGAAGCTATATATAAACAAAAAGCATTATAACGAAGCCGTATATGAATTTTTTCGACTTTTCTATGTAAAATAATAAAAGAATCTTTAAAAACAAAACAAGTACGAAAATTGTATTTGGCTGTAATCAAATCTTTTATATTCGTGAAAAAACTGCATTTTTATGCTCTACAATGTTGGAGGGGTGTGGCTGATTATTTTCATATTTGTAGAATATATGTGAATACGTGTTATCGTACGTCTATTTACGTACGTTTATAACTGACGACCAAAATGCAGAAAGACAAAGTAGTCTAAGTTTATGCTTCACTGTAGGCTTGTCCTTTGATCTATTTGGCTGGCGTTCAAATTTTTATGTGTTTATTTGCTATACTTTGTGAGTAAGTAATAAACAACAAAGAAATATTCTCGCCCTGTTTGGAAAATAGAGGTGTTATCAGTTTGTGTGATAACGGAGGCCTGTCCTTCGACCGATTTGATCCATTTTCAATGCCAACTTGCCTGCAAGGACTTCCAATGTTCCTGACGAATTTGAAGGTAATAACCTCATTTTTGCAACCAAGAGAATGTTTACGCCTGATCAGGAATATAAATACTTTATGGAGTCTTTGAAGCTTCCTCCTGGGTGTTGCGAACAGTGACGGGTATAAAGACAACGCCAAGGATAGAAACGTTGGTAAATTTTATCCTTCCCACCGATAGCCTTGTGCCTATAAATATAACGTGTTACGTGAAACAACAAATATTTTCTTTAACGACCTTTATACTCGAGTTTGGCCAATTTCTTGAATAATTCATTGGTTGGCAGTGTGTTTATAACTAACATTGTTATTGAAATTTTTCATGTTTGAATGACATATATAAACGTAATCCTATTGACACTTCATACATAACAAAGGCAAAGACAAACGCTATCTATCTATAGGTTAACGAAGTGTGTCATTGTTTTTTTTTTTTTGTTTTTTTGTTTTTTTTTTAATTCGACATGTACGTTTTACACCTTAATTTAACACAAAGACATTCCGCCATATGCTAATAACACACTTAAACCGAAAAGAGTGGAAAAATTTTGCTTTAAACCTCGTAAAGTTTGAAAAAAAACTTTTATTTCGTTCATTCTTTTTGTCTTTTTCGTTTTGGTTTTATTTTTATTTTTTTTTTTAATTTTTCTTTGCAAATTTCTAAAGCTTGCGTGTTCTACAACTGTATTTTGTGGGTCTTCCGAGCGAATTAAGGTCTCATCATCGATAAATAAATTATTATTTTTGGGTGGAGCATTTTAAATAAATTAAAGAGTTTGTTTTCTATTCAATTAATTTTTTATTTTGTATTTAAATTTTCCTATGTTTTTTTTTTGCTTTTATTTAAATAAATGCTTTAAAGCCAAAAACAATGCTATACGGCAACAGGGAGTGTTTGTTTACATATTTCCGAATTTCTGTCTGCGAATGTTGTTTGCAAATGCAAAGCACGTATAAAATTTCTTTGTTGTTACTTTGTTGTTTGCTATAACCGGAGGAACCGGAGGAAGTATAGCATAATGTTGTATTTTAATTTGCGGCACTGAAAAAACTTATATTAAAAACCAACATGAGAATCTAACTGGAAGTGCTATGCGTTGTAGTTCTTCTGTAGTCGTAAAAGTCTTCATAAATAATATAGAAATTTTTGATCATTTTTACAGGTTTTTAGATAATAAAATGTATTTGTTGGAAATGCTGAAAATTGTATTTTGAAAAAAAAAAAAAACAAAACCAAGTAAGAAAATTACATTCGGTCGTGAGCGAATCTTTTATACCCATTACCTCATATTTCGTTGGTGATGGGTATAATAATAAAATTTTGCATCCATCCATCTGAAGCACTTTCGTTATCCGCAATTTTCCGATAAACTGGCAAGACTGTGTGCGAACGCACACGCATACGAATGGCGCATGCAATGCATTTTGCATAATTCTATAATGTCTGTAAGCATTTGTGTTCAATTTCAAATTCGGATATCAATTTTGAAATCTTTGCTTTCCTCATTTCGCAGACTTTTGAAGCATAGAAGACGGACGGACATATATATATGGGATATAATTGAATAATTGCGAAAGCTCATTCTCATGCAAAATGCAATTGTGTGTCATTTCAAAGTTTTTCAAAGGGATTCTCTGCGTTTTTGTAAATGAAAAAAGCATAATTACCGCGGAATACCATCGGGCAGCTTTCTGTGATTTGTGTAAAAACGCTAAAAATGTTAACCTTTTTGCAAATAATTGCAAATCCTAAGCAGTGAACAAAATTTTGTAAGAAAATTTGTATAAAAAACTTAACGAAATTACATAAAATATTTGTCATAGATCATCTTAGATGGGGCGGGTAACCAAGATTCGCTCCAAATCGCCTATAACTTTCTTATTTGCTTAGCCGCCTTTTTTTTTTTTAAGATTGCAATAGCTTGGAGATTTAAAGTTAAATTGTTTCGTATGGTTTCCATATATGCCTTCAACGAGCGCTCTTGTTATTATCATTCGTTCGCTTATTCTTCGCTCATTTACTCATTCGCTATATTCGTTGTTTAGATTTTAGATGAAGTTTTCTTTTATGTTTACGCTCCGTCTGTTTTAAAATTCATTGCGCGTGCTAATTTAAGCTGCTGCTGCGAGTGTTACACATTTTAGTCATTACATATGTGCATATAGAGAAGAATCGCGAATTGCTGCTGCGCGCCGCTACCGCCGTAATCATTATTTGTCTATCGCGGAGATTGTTGACTTTGAAAATGTGCAGGTAGTTAGTTAGTTAAGCATTTATTTATAATAGATAATAACATTTTTATTTAATATGATTTAATTTTTGGGCCAGTCTTAGTTAATCTTTAAACTCTTTCAATGCTTAACTTAATAAGTAACGTTAACTCTGCATACGTTACAAAAAAAAAAAAAAAAAAAATTAACACTAAATTAAGTTTTTCGAAACATACATATTTTTATTTATTTTATTTTATAAACAATTTGTATTATTTTCTTTAATTCTAGTCCTGAACTCTTTGCTTTTGAACTAAATGCAACGCTTTCTCTCTAATTTCGCTATATAGACTATGTAGACGATTGATTTGCCAGCAAGCATATGGTATTGGTAAGTTTGCAAAAAATCAAAAAGTAAAACGAAAACAGGCGAAGAAATTTTTTTTTTTTTTTTTTTTTTTTGATTTAGTAAAATTCCATAAATTTATTTAATAAAATTGTTTTCGCATTTTCGCAAATTTATTAATCGATAATTGTATTCAACTAATACCGAACTATATTGGAACTTATCGCATATAAGTGAGCGTATGATAGGATTTCGATATATTTGTCCAATATTCATTTTCAGTTTAAGTATTATGTACGCATATATGTATCCCAAGTCCAATCTCCAACACTCATGACTAGGTCATGACGTAAGGCGAATATATAGTTCTTGTTATAATATCTGAGAGCTTGAGATTGCTGTTAAAAAATGTAGATTAATTTCGTTCAATTGTGCAAATTGATGTCCGTCCAGATTAAAAGATATTAACTAATAAACACATATAAAGCCCATTTTAAAATTTTAATTGAAAACCTCATTTGATCGAATTCTGAACACATCTCTATCTTATTACTAAACAAGGTCACGTAAATATTAACATACGAACACATTCTTGGCTCGGGAGAATGATTTCCGTTAATCTCCTTTTTTTCGAATTGGTGTGAATGTCATACATGTACTGATTTGAATCCTATGTGTTACACTATTCAGCCAGACAATGAAGCAAAGCCTCACTTGTAGCTTTTAATACTTTCCTGTTAATATTTTTCCGATTTAAAATATCGTAAAATATTGTCATTGATGTCATAACATTCTTCACTGATTCAGTCCCCTTTGTTAATTGCCATTTCACTTCAAGATTAAAGCCCCTACTACAATATTTTTTTTTTTTTGTTGTTTTCAATTCAATATTTTTTAAAACTTAATTCATCAATTTTTCGACTGATTTTCCCAAATCTGCCACAATTCAAACGAATCGCAACATATTACCAAATACGACATACGTTTGCTAGGAAAATACTATCAGCATACTTTGATCGCAATCTCTCAAGCACTGACATCACCGAGCTGGAGAGAAGTTATAAATGGCCAGTTAAAGATACAGTGTGAAAAGTCTTCACGTCCGTCCGTAAGAAAGTGAAGGCATCCTATGCCTAAGCTATGAATATAGCTTAGCTTCACATGAACTATTAGCAAACACTTTAGCGAACTAAATATATCTGAGCTCTTTGGGTTGGATATAAACACGTAAAGTTCAAGTATATAGTATCAGGCCACGAGTACATGTTGAAATAATCAAATTGCAATCGCAACACAAGAAAATCATATAATGCAATAAAAATAATGATGGAAACGTTGTTAAGTAAAAAAGAAAAATAATAAATTGAAAAGGTTGAAAATCATAATCGCAGAGGTAAATAGAGAATTCCATTATTACGTTATTCGGACGGAACCCAACTCCACACACTTCCTACACATATAAATAATATACAGATTATATATGTACGCTTTGAAAGATTAAGCATAGTACCAATAAGTTCTTTCATTTAACGACCTTGAGCTTCAATTGAAAAGATTGGCTAGAGAAGATTATAATTTCTTTCACTTTTATCATGTTTTATATTATACGGCCACAACATAATGAAAGGCACTCTTAAGTATCGTCGTAGAAATTTCATTTTATTTAACTACTTTTTTGTTTATCTCATAGTAATAATAAATGTTTTCCTAATTTTGTTTTAATGGATCTCTTTCTATAGCATATATATAGCATATTATAAAATTGAATTGCTAACACGTATTAGATTATCTATCTGTAACACTACATCACTAGTGGTACGAGTATGTTGCATTTTTCCTAATATATGCAACACTTAGAAGAATTTGGGACAGCTTTACCTTTTACTCGCCCAATTGATTCAGGTCATCGATTTATTGTTCTCGATATCGAGTAAACTTGGTAGCTGCGGGTTATGAACCCGCTGTAGCGGATTTTGATAAAGTAAACATTTTTCGTTTCTTCGATTTACGAAGAATTTTCCGGTCGGAAAATTGCTTGCGAGTAACATATGAAAATTACGATCGAGTTTACTCGATATCCAGAACTGATAACCGCCTACCGTTCTCGACCGGCCAACTGCGCTCGCGCCAATTCACAGCATTTTAACATTACGCATTGTTTCGCGACGATGAGTACAGTACATCCGTTCCAAGCTGAATAAAACTTTCGCACTGGTTCACATTACTAATACAATCGGATTAACTTGATATCGGGAAACATAAACCGCCGACCTCCATAAATATTTTTTCAGTCAATATAAGCGAGTCCATCCGTTTGTCTATGTACTTTTATGTTCAAAATCGGTTGCAATTTTTGAAATATATTGGTGAGATTTCGTACACATTATGACATATTTTGAACTGAAGGCAGTGATTTGAATCGGACCTTTCCTTCAGACAATCCTTCCTATCTAAGACCTTCACTTGATTGTATGAAACGAATGTGAGATTTTTTAAAAATTTAAAAAATTTCGAATCGAATAAGACCAATTGAATAGAATGGAACTAATTTTTGAAATCGTTATATATGTTGGATATTACCGCATATAAGGATTCTCAAGAAATGTAAACCTTTCTTATATGCCAAAAAGGCCTAATTGTTAATGTTTTACGATAAAAATTTGTTCATGATAGTAATTTGATATAAAAATTATGTGGACTAAATTTGAACAACATGGGTATGGTTCT
>KK502456.1:174486-252829 GCA_000688735.1 Glossina austeni
GATCCGTATAAGAAAAAGGTTTAATTTTTAATATATTATAATGAAAATTGGTCCATAATAGCAGTTTAGCAAAAAATTAACGACACGAAATTTGGATCGCATAGATCTCTTCTGTAGATCCTCCTCACATGCATAGGGGTTACCACGAAAAACGCGCCCTTATGTGAAGAGAAAGAAGTTTTTTATGATGGAAACTGAAAAATAACAAAATTTTTCGAAAGTAAATTAATTTTGTTTAATTTCGTTCACGACATGTTATGTTTTAAGAGGACGCGGCCTTTCTCGGCAAGTGTGCCTCTGCATGCAAAAAGTGTGTATTTGTTGTTGTATTACAATTGGCAAAACAAGTGAGCGAACTGTACTAGGCGAAGTAGAGTAGGGTATCTAATGGTTGCTCTTGTACGAATATAACATTTCCACCCGTTTATTTTATACTTCGTCCAATAACTCTCTCAATTCTTAACTTTTAAGTACACTTTTTGCGCAGTAAATAAGAAAAATTCTCCTGTGAATTGACGTTAAATGCTTTAAACGAAGCGCTTTAAACTTTGCAACTTAGATTTGTTTAACATTTCACCTTGCTTTGCAGTGTTTGCAAAATAGTGTTATGAGTGCTCTCTAAACGCGTATAATGTGTGCATGTGTATGTGTAGTATCTACCTTTATTATATTTATATAATTTATAGTCATTTCGCTGTGCAGGTGTGTATCAAGGCGATATAAAAAGTGACTGCACAATAAAATATTGGAAAAATAATCGTTTAATTGTGCATGAAATCACAGGAAGTCACAGGTGTCTCAAAAGAAGGTGTTGGGCATGAAAGGATTAAATATACGAGGTGTTCTTAAGTTGACGCAGGAAAGTCGAAAATTAATTTTCTAAAGAGAATTCAAATGATTTCAAGCGCCGATATGTTGCCGTCAATCGCAAAATTTTAATGCAAAAATTAAATTGCAAGATAAGCAATGGAAAGATCAGGTCAGTCATTTTCTTGAGGTAGAATACGATTTTTCTTACTGGCGAATATTACAAGATTTTCGTAAACTGGATTGTTTAGCGGACCTTTTGGCAGTAGGTGTCCGAGAGAAGATTTGCTCGTCTCCAGTGCAGTTAATCTAGTGTTGCGTTTTCCTTCTTAGTAGGATAACGTGAGGATCAACTTTTTCGTTAATTGGAGAATAGTACGCTTCCATGACAGGAAACGTCATAAGAGACGATATAGCCTTGATGGGAAGCAAACGAAACTTGAACACTTCCACTGATGGATCGCGTGTTCGAAGAAATGCACGCATGATTGCGAAAAGACTCTCTTATCGTCAACGTGAATCGTAATGAATAAGAGAAACAAAAAAGAGAAAGAGTAATGGACTTGGAACAGACCATTTGATGCCCACCTGGACTTTTTATATTTATACTAGAAATTGGGCAAAGGCTGGACAAACCTCTTGTAGTTGCGTTTATAGTGCACGCTACCAATGAATTCTTTTCAAATTTCTAGCAGCAGCAGCAGCGGGCGAACAGAACGTTCTAATTGTTAATATTATTGGTTTAAGGCTAACATTGTTCCAATGTCGTGCATCCTTTTGATTGTGAAAAAAACCGTCATAACAATCATTAAAAAAGTCTCCGGCTGAATTCACGAGACATTGAACTGATATTGTTAAGGTATCAATTTTTGCGCAAAATTTTATCTTACGTAAGCGTACGCTATGCTTTATAGTTGTACTTACATTCACACTTCATATTTACATACATAGAAAATTGTGACAGCTTGGAACTTTAAAGCAAAGAAAAAGCCCAAATAAATCTCTTGATATAATCTCAAAAGAATCATACGAAACTGTTGAGCGGTTGTATACGGAGAAGCGATAGTTTTGAAAAACAAAACTATAATCGAACAATGAACACTTGTTTCATTAAATCCATTATGTGGCATTTTGATGGAAAATTTTTTCCCATTTCCTGGTAAAACCATTCCACCGTCACTGCAGGCAAACCAGGAATCAACAAATTTTCACTGGCCGCTTTTAAAGGCAACTTAGCAGCCTTACGGTACAGTTCTGTAGCGAGCGTATGCAGATTTTATCGGGTCAGTAGAGGTCTACGAAATCGGGGACTATTGTAAGGGAAGAAAATCACGTTTTTTCTAGTAATCATTTGTGAAGCCTTCACTTCGCATAGCTTGCACATTTCACTCGCATTATCTGTTGATGGTAAGTAATGCAATCAATCGTCTGACCCTGTTACACCCAGCAGAGCAGAGCACGATGCGCGATTCTCTTCCAATCAACGAAAGCATTATTGCCTTACACGTCGCCAATCAACCATTTCCTGCAGTTTAGGTATCTCTTTTCTCATTCTCATTCACTTTAGCCCATGATTTCTTTCACCCATTATTCGCGTATATAATCCAATTTTCGTTGACCGTCTTCATCTGCCCAAAACGACTCAATGTGCTTGCGTTTTCCTTCTTCTCCTTCCTATGTGAGGTTTGGTTTTGATATTTTTTTTATTTTTCATAACAATAGCAAACAATGACCTTTAAGAAGTAAGTAGTGCGCAAAGAACTTTTTATAACCATGTGAAGATGATTTTTTTTTTTTTTTTGGTAAATGTAAGGCAATAGTTTTCTTGGGTTTTTTATTTTTTCGTGGATGAGATGAGTAAATGGTAGACGGTAGAGCCAAGGAGAAGGTTTACTGCAACAACTGTTAAAAGCGCTATTCATTATTTCTTTAGTTGCTTTCAAAAGATGTTTTATAACACTTTTTTTAAAATATTCATAATTTATATTTGAATATAATAAATATATTTACGTATATGTATCACTTTTTATTGCAAAATAATCGACTTGATTTGAAAGCGAATTCCAGTGTATTTTATAAAATAGGAAAATTTATGTGTTTCAGGCGGATCTGATGCTTAGTGACTGGAAAGCGTTATTTAAATTCAATTTTGCATAATGTATTTATATATGTATGTATGTATATATTTATATTTTTCGTTTAACATTAAGCAATATAATTGTTTATAATTTTCTATGTTCGTTTTTTTTTTTTTTTTGTTCGTTTTTTTTTTTTTTTTTTTTAACAACAAGGAAAGAAGAGAAAAGAGAGAGACGAAATTACTCAAATGAAGGTCTTTAACCGCAAAAATGAACGAACATAACTCGCAAAGTCTCGCAAAACTGCTTTACATATTAAAAGTTTGCATCTGAACCGAAAATGGCACTGTTATTAAACTTTCGCCTAAAAATTGAACAAATTGGGTTAAGAGCTCGAATTTGAAACGAAACACGGGCTACGCTATACCTTCTCACGCTATACAACCACTCACATTATGGCGTTAGGGTTGCTTGTCATCATGCAATTCTCGAGATCACTTTTATGCCTTACATCACTTGCGATATGAGAGTTTAGTAAGCTTAGTAGCGGGTGTATGTAAAACTTAGAAGGACTTGAGATAGACCCCACTTTTATGAAATCTTGTCTGATGTCTGTTCGGGTATGCTTTTCTTTAACCTATAGGCCGCAATTTTCGAGATGTTTCGACCTATTGTTGCAGAAAACCCTAATTTTCAAGACATCTTCGTGGAAACTCGTTCATAATAATAATTCGACACAAAAATTAATCTTAGCGAATTTGGACCACGTCTTGGTCTATTTTTTCTATTTCAATCCTTTATATATCAATAACGTCGAACTTTTAATATCTTATGATGAAAATTCGTTTTTAGTAAACTAATCATAGGGAATTTGGATCACTCAGGTCTGGTATACATGCTGCGGGGCCGTTGCGTACGCAAGCCCTTCTATGGCGACAAAGCCTAACTTGTGGTCTCTTATAATGGGAGCGTATCTCGAAAATAATAAAATGCTTGACAAGTAAATTAGGGTTGCGAAGTTAGGACCACATTAGTTGACGTTTTAAGTATCCGCCAATATGGGGGCTTCCATGCACCTAATGCATTTAATATAAATAAATGAGCATAATGCGTAATTCTTGGTGCATTATTAATTATGTGAAATGGTGTAGCGTCTGGTTACCTGACTACCGCATTTTTGTTTCTTTTTTTTTATACTTTTACGTCCGCCAACGATTCTGAAATCTAGCAATTCTGAAGTTTTCTTTCCATTTTGAACACGCATGAGAGACTTTTTCTTGTAAAGCATATGTAAAGCAAGATAAAATTCCAAGTCGACTTAGTCAGGTCCGCACGTCAGTCTTTGTCTCTTTAGAATTGTCACAGTGACAAAAATGTAAATAGAAAATGGAGGACTTGGTATAAAAATTTTTAGAATCACGCTTAGTGATAGTCTCATGTTCTGGCTTACGTTCTGGTAAATAAAAAAAATAGCTTTACAAATGATTTTTGCATTGTTAGTTTTTACCATTTTAGTCAATAATAGTTAAAAATATTTGCGACCACCAAAGTATTGAATTCACATTTTATCTTCAACAGGAAATAAGTGAGCGCCAAGCAATTGGACATTCTCCCGCAATATTAACAAAATTTCAAATAAAAATTTGCTATACTATTGCATTTGTTTTAGAGTTAGATGAGCTAATCATAAAATCGACTGTTTTTCCAAATTATTCTCTAAGAGGAATCTAGGAGTGCACATGCCAGGTTTTAATTGTCTGTTCAATGTCTCTATGTCTCTAAACTGTTTGTTTCATAAGACGGACGAATGGAACCGGGTTTTATGTTCGAATTGGCGCAGAGTTCGATTTTTTAGAACATTACTTCGCTTTTTGAAAGCCCATATTGATGACAATCAATTCTTGTAATTTGTGTCAATTTTTGCGAAAATGTTTTCATTTTTTTTTTTTTTGGCAAAATGCGGTAATTTGTTGTTTGTGAATTACACTCTTCCGGATTGCAATTGCAACAGGTACTGGCAAATAGATGTATGCAAAGGAACGAGAATGAACATAATGAACATAACCTTAAAATAAATAGACAAAAAACGTAACATCTATTCGCTCTATGAAGATTAACTGGATGTTACGAATGAAATTACGAAACAAGTTTGCCTTTATCTTGTAGCGATCGAGACGAGAAACCGGAAAGGCATTACGAGATTCTACTTATGGATAGAAATTTGTTATTGTCTTGCGTTTTTTTTTCCATGCTTTTAAGCCAAAATTTATTTTTCATTTTCGTTAATGGAATTCTCACCAACGCAATTTCAGTATAACTCCGTTTATTGCAGAGTGTTGCTGCATTCAGAAAAACAATATTATCAACGATCTGCCTATTGTGTTTCCCAAATAGATATTTGTTTGCATGTATGTATGTATGTATGTATGTATGTATACAAAATTGTATCTATGCTTCTTTTATTATGTGCATGCATATGAATTCTTCATCGCATTAATGGCCATATGTGGAAAAAAATGTACATTAAGCTCTTTCCGACTGTGCATCTGTTTATTCACTCAGATTTTATTTAAATATGAAAATTTGACACAAAACTCTACATTTTGTAGTTTTTTATGCTCTATGCAGCGGAAGTTCAATTTTTTTCATTTACTTATTAATTTTTTTTTTTTCGTTTTTTTTTTTTCATTTTACGTAAAAACATAAATCTATGCACGCGTGACTTTTTCAAATTAAAGAAAGGGGAAAACTTATTTGATATAATTCTTTTATTTATTTTTTTATTTTTTTATTTTTTTATTTATTTTTTTTTTATTGCACACAACCTACCTACTTAACACCAAACAGATGCACTAATGCTTGGTGTGGTTGTTCCATTAAAAAAACCAAAAACCAAAAAAACAAAACAAAAAAACTATGCGGAACCTTAACGAATATTTGCTTAAAAGTATAATTGTCATGCGGATACATATACAAAATGTGTTTGTTTTTCTCTCTTCTCTTTTCTTTTTTTCTAGTGTTTGTTGTTTTTCTTTTTTTTGGGTGGGGGGGGAATTCTCATAACATGAACTCGCACATGCAAAGCAATTTTTTTAGCACTCAACCGCTAACATGTAATTTCTATGGTTGTTGAGTCCATAAATAAAAAAATTTTATTTTTTTTTTCATTTCATTTTTTTAATAAAAAAAAAAATGAACTAAACTAATTTATTTGGGCAAATAAATGTCTATGTAAATATTTTATTAGTCTGATAGATATTTTTCCATTACCTGTCGAGGGATTCTTTTCAGGTCTTTATCAAATGCCATTGCTGTGGGCAAGAGATACGGTTTGCAATCTCCATCGAGCATAAGGCTTCAAAACGCAGTTAAATCGGTCGAGTCAGTCTAGCCTGCAAGCAATAAAATTGGAAACCCTACCATTTGCTTCTTAGCATATCCACCACCGAAGGATGAGTGGTATATGCATTTTGTAAAGAACGTTTGCCACGCCCAGTATTAAGATTCGGGGACACCAAAAAGTGTATATATAGTCTTGATCAGCATCGCAAGAATGCCCGTTTGTCCGTCTGATCGTCTGTCCGCGTGCTGTAACCATTCTCCCGGCAGTCAAGCAAGTCCATCTGCTCGTCTACTCATATGTCAGTCTGCGCCACCGTCTATTGTCTATGGTACACACAAACCGTGTTCGGAAAAAGTAAGATATCTCCTACAGATTTGCCAAAGAATTTGAACATAATTTAAACTTTTCAACTTTTTCGACATGCCTACAACCACACCCACACACCAATGCAACAGAAACTGGGAACACCTTTGCTTCTCGTGTTAGTAAAGTACAACACCTACACAATATAAATTTCTCCACATTTATTCTGCAAATGGAAAAATCAGCCACGCCCAACCCATATTATGCAATAAGAAAATTTAGCGGTTTTTTTTTTTTTGGATTTAGTCTTTTGTAGGATAACGATGGTGGGTACAAAAGACTCGATTTTAAAAAATGGTTTATTATGTTTCACTTTGTGTATGTCCGTGCAAGCGAGTCTTTAGATTACGCTTTTAAAAAAACCTTCAGCTTTTATATATAGTGATAAATTTCTATTTATTATATTTTGGCCCCAAGCAATGCTTTAATATTTAATCTATTCGAAGGTAATCTTACAAATTGAAACACTGACGCTACTACATAGATAGTTCGGTAAATTTAAGATCTGAAGATCAAGAACCATTTGTAGAGACCGATCTAAGTGAATTTGTAGAAGAGTGATAAAATACAATTATTTGGAGAGTCTCAGCCTCAGTAATATCAAAGGCAGATTAGATTCGAATTTAAGAGAGCCCGCTGAGTTTAAACTAGGACTGGCAGGACAAGCATCGAAATGACTTATCAAAAAATATGACCACATCAGAAAAGATGGAAAGAGAATCCGCCGCGAAAATCCAATATTAGATATTGGATGTCACTTCACTTTAAGCGCGCGAGCTCGATCGATTAATACGCATTTCAAAAAGTATGGCGGATATTGCACTTGCACCTAAGATGTGTGGAATAAAAACAGTACTGTAACGACTTTTGAATTGAAGACATCGTCGAAGTCTTACAGTGACAAAGCCGAGTTTATACCTCAAAGCTTCAGCATAACATCGTACTTAGACGAAGGCCTACTCGAAACAGTTGGAATTGGAAGAGGGGGATCGATTCCAAAGAAGACGAAGACATCTTTTGCAAAGCGTTATAGCGTTCGTTTTTGCGGGATATCGAAATTTTGAAAGAAACGGCAACATTTGGCCGAAGAGAGAGCATTACTTTGATGATCGAAACCAAAGTGTTCGAGTTCAAATTGCTTCCTTTGGAATCCTATTCGTGACACTTAGAGAAGACTTGGATTGTTATGTCCGTTCCACCTTGAGAAAATGGGTCGTTAGAAAAAGTCTTATGAGCAACAAAGCGGTTTGCGGTCTGCGATTGATGGGTTTTTTTGAAGAGATTACCCCCTCCTTTTACTTCGATAGACGCTTATAAGCGAGTGAGTTTCTCCTCAATCGGAGACTATACCTCTTTATATAATACATGCATATATATATCTTTCATGTTTTCTTTGCGAATTAAAATGTTTCCATATACGGGTTTACTTCTCTATAACTTTATTGCGTTAAAGTTATTTATAGAGATATAGAGAATTTACGTTTGCAGGGTTTGGCAAATATTTTCAGTGAAAGATGTTTATATCGGACATTAAGAATTAAGTGAAATAGAACAGACATAAGTAGGTGATGACTATCGCAAAACTTTGATTTGAGCTTAAAACTTTTTGCGGCAATATTTTAATTGAAAGTTGCAAACTTTTATTATAATGCATTTATTTATTTATTCATTTATTTTTTAATCAATCAATCAACGTAATTGTAATTTTTGACTATAAATGTTCATAGACATAAAATATTTGAAATAATTTCACATTCTTGGCATCGAGATGTTCAGACAAATGCTAACAACATAAAATTTAAACAATAATTGCAAATAAATTGCATTTATGGTTGAATAAGAACGACTTCAGTTTGATTATAACCAAATCGTAAAATTCGTTAAGTGTTTTTTGTTTGGAATTTTGAGAATTAAATATCCACATATCTATATACATGTACATTGGGGTGTTCCAAATTGAACGGATATCTTATATCTCGACACGAAAAAAGTATTTCACAATTTTATTGACCTCAGAACAATGATAACAAGAGCTTTATTGAGAGATGGACCTCTGTTATCGTTTAAGTTCCGCCATATGAAAATGCAATCGGGTGGAAATCATAGATAGGTTAGGATACAGACCAGCCTTGGATACAACGGATTACGCTCACCCGGTTATCTAGTTAAGCTTTATCCACCCGCAACAAATTTCACATCGTAAACGTCATTAGTTATTAGTCATCTGCGCTTGTTTTTGTATAACACAAGAATTATTTTTTCCGATTTTTACAATATGTGTGAGGAGATGACTTCTGACTGTCAATCGGTCACGAAACGCATTCTTATAAGAGAGGTGAGACTACGCATACAATCCGGAAACAATCGATCAATCGAACGAATATCGTGCAAAAGATAAGCCAAGACCTTGAATTTAGAGTTGACAGTTTGCCTCGATTCTCGTGGTGCTGTGCACTCTGAATTCCTTTCGCCGTGCGAAATTACACAATTACAAGGAAAACCATTTGAGTGTTATCCGTCGTTTGCGTGGAACTATTGGCAATAAGAGGCCGGAATACGTGAAAACAAAAGGAAAAATAATTACATTGATCTTCCTTTTTATACGGAGTAGTATATATATATACATCAGTCAATGTATAGTATAGTAAGTGTACATATTATGAAACGCTCCTCTAACCTTTCGAAGCTCTCTTTATAAAGCAATTTGTCAATTTGTCGCTTCAGTTTCCTCAATGATCTGAATCTGATTTGATCTAAACCTTCTTTCCCAGACCTTGTCTTTAAGATTTAAGGGTCGCTGGGCTCCTATATACTTTATATGTACATATATATATATATATAGTGAATGCAAACATTATTTTATGAAATTAAATGCAAGCATAAGCTCATTTTGAAACACACTCAATCACACTCTATATATGTGCATACATATGCGAGTAGATTTTTATAGGAAAGTTTTTCAATTGTGTTAAAGTATTTATCGTTTTGAAAAATTTATCGATTATTATAAAACTGAATAATGCATCATGTTTGCAGGTGAGAACTCATTCATAAATTATGTGCCATAAATTTTTCGTTTTATTATACACATGACTAAAAAGTTGATATCAATTCGTCTGCTAATATATGATTGGTGTTAACCATGCCATATAGGGTGAAATGAAAAGGCAAACCACAATTTACCCGACATTGTAATGCAATGATTTTTTTTCAAGACTTAGGTTAAGGACTATCGATTGCTTAAATGCAAATGCGATTCATTCATTCAATGATTTTATGATGATAACGCAAATGCCTTGGGAATGTCGAATAAAAACTTTTAAAGCGAAACAAATTTAATTTAATGAAAATGCTTTTATTTGCAATTTCTTTTCACTTTTCATTTTAGCTCGATGATGTTCTTTTAAGGGACCTTGCATTTGTAACAGATTTCCTTCAAATCTTTCATTAAGGTAAGTGAAATGACATTCATAAAAAAACTGCCAACTTTCAAACTTAGATCGATTGAATATGAAACGAATACGAGAATACGTTTTATGTGCATTACTGGTACGCTTCGATTTCCATTATCTAAAATAAATAACATTTACTAGCTATTTCTAAAATCACTTGACCGAGAGAAGACAGAAGATCTTTGTTTGACATTCGCTTTCAACAAAATGAAGCATTGGGCCATATAGGCGACGAAAAAATCAATTTATCAAAAGCGTACCATGGTCTGCCTGTTTTAACTATGGAATTCAAAGTCGATTTTCGTCATACACGCCTATACAACATCTCCCTATCAACTAGTAAGAATGGCAGAGAAAAATATAATCCTTAGTACCTGCGTACGCCTAGAAAGCAGTTTGCAATACAAGCTGAATTTATTCATTGAGAAATAAAACGCTTTTCTAGCAATACTCAAAACCTATTTAATAACTTCCGAAATATAGCAGATATTCGTCTGAAAGGAAAAAGCTTGTTTACGTTTGGCCCAATAGCACACCTGCTGCCCTTGTACATCAATCAAATTAAGAATGCAATCATGAAAAAGGTCAGCTGCTGATTAACGCGATATTATTTTTTTGACGGATACTGACGGATCGTGGCCTAACATTAAAAATTATAAATTTTGGCTTAAGTAAGACATCGGCAATGTATGTGTGAACGAGTAAATTTTATAGAACATAGCGAATCCAGTAAAGAGATTAGGTTTAGATTCTCATCTACGTGCTTTAAATCGTTCATAAGCAAGGCGCCCTTCGCATTTGTTGTCTAACACAGAAAAAAAGAAAGCATTCGGTTATTGAAAACTGTGTTATTATTTTTCAAAACCCTTTCCTCTTTGATGAACCATTCCGTTTGAGATACAATGAAATTATAATTTTTAAAGACGTCAATGGCTTCTTCTACCGGCGAAAGTCGTCGTCTATGTAATGTATTCTTGACATTCGGTTACAAAAAGAAATCATTGGTACTGGACTGCACGGCCTATGACCTTGTACTTCGATTTTTTGAGTGTTAAAATAGTCGACTGTAAGAATATGTAGGTATGAAATGGCTCGCGTGAAGCTCATGATAAAGAATGATTCGATGGCGAGTCTTTGTTTTCTCTATTTCGCCAAAGATTGCCGGCAAACCAAGGGTTGTGCGAAAAGCATTCTTGTATGGCTTGGCTTTCTTAAAAAAAAACAACAGCCGTTTATTTCGAGATGCGTCACCTGAAGCGAACAATCTTTGTTGGCCTTGGCTCCTTTTGAGACACCCACGCTGTTATATTCCACGGCTGGAACTAATGCCTAAAGTTGTCTCAATCTCACAGTATGTCACATGTCGATCTTGCATTATTACTGGCACAACAATTGATTTTGAACGACCTTCACACCTTTCGTCGGTGAGCGAACGCCAGTTACAAAAACTGTAACACTTGTCGTATCAGTGTTTCACAGTGGCGGAGCAGGAGGTTTCATTGCTAAAAGTGGAAATAAATCGATCGATGCACTCTTGCGTCGCTAATCCATGCCGAAAGTCGTTCCATCCAACCATCATACGAAAACTGTCAGGAGTTAATTTCAATTTTACACCGAGACACAATTTTCATGTCATTGACACAAATCGTTGTCAGACGACAAAATGTTCTGCCCAAAGGTTGAACTTTCCAGTGCAAATTTCAAACGGCACCCGACAACAGTTAGTCTTCCCAAGGTTCAAAATATAAACGGTCCCCTTGTAATTAAATTCATATTGATTAAGTTTTATAGAAAGGAGGTTCATTGAGGGAGGAATCCGAGCACCGTAGTTGTAGCCAAACCGGCGAATCCATAACGATATTTATCAACACTACCATGAAGAAAATACTTAAGATAAGCCTACGTTTCTTAGGTGGAGGTAAAAATGTAAATAGTAACCTGCTTTCGTATGCCGGCAGTGGGACAAGTGCAAGAATTGCTTCTATAGAGATTCAATTGATTATAAAACCGAGACATATGTCAGTATAAGTCGTACCAAACAAATATAGAGAATTTCGGTTGTGTATAGATCGTTGAATTCCCAAAGACTTAGCTTTTTCCGAAGACAGTTCAATTGAAGCTGATTTTACGATCAAAGACAATGCCAAGATCAAGGAACGAGCCCACCTTCGCCAACATCTGAGTGAATCTGTAGAATATTCAATTAGGAATGAATGTTAACTCAAAAATGGTTTTTTTTTACATCTCTTTTGATTTAACATTCGCATTAAAAACAGATTGGAGGACTGGAGATGTAAATAAAGCGCTGAGTTAAAAGAAGAGAATAATTGATCGTCGTTGGCGTCCATCAAGATATGAAACGATTTAATGATGGATGAAAGGATGAAAGGATGATCATAACGGGAATTTTGTCAGACCGCAATCAGTTCGAAAGCACATTCAAGAATCTACAATCAAAGTAAAAGGAGAAACAATTTTTATTTATTCGCTAGGGGCAGTTTATTTACTTATTTCGGAAAACTTAAGCGTCATAATTGCCATAGTTTGTGAAAAATCTTGCAGATAATATATTAACCCTTTGTGTAGGTCTTTAGAGAGGCCTTTAAACGCATAGTAAAGGAATTCGAGGAGGCCTTTGATGGCTAGTCTGGCCTCTGAAAAATTGATGCTGGCGAGTAAGAATAATTGATTTGATAACGTAACTAGTTCGAGACGTTAGAATAGAATGCTGAAGCAATTTGGATAACATACTAAGCTTATCAACCCATCTACAGTTTTCAAAAAGATAACTATTACCATTTCTATAAAATGAACGAATAAATTTAGTCTACCAATCATATGGGAATCAAAACTATCCAAGATGAAAACCTTCTCCTTTCCTCTGTCAAATTAAATTCAGAAAGTTAATCAATCCGTTCGATGGGTGGGCCCATAATAAAAAAAGACTTTAAAAATTACTCATAACTTCCCTTATTTCGTTGCCTGGAACTAGATTGTTCCGTAAGTTCTACTGATGACTGATGCTGGCCCAATTAGTCGAGCAGGGGCAGGGAGAGGTCGAAGACCTTTGCAGGAAATCCCTAGTCCAGAAATCGTGTAAATATTTCTTGTTTCTTTTCACTAATTAAAATGCTTAAGATGTCCATCTGATAAAAAATGTTTAAAAAAATTGCATCAATTTTTACCAAAGCAATGTTTTCAATGAAAAGATAGCTAACTAGCTGTGCTTTCAGCTGCATTTGTCTTGAAGATTGCGTGAAGATAGTTCGCCTTTTACATTCGTCGTCGGTGATTCTATCCCTTTTAGAACTTGGTCTGTAGCAATCAAATAAATTTACATCGATTTAAGGGATTCTGTGCCTTGCACAGAACACTACACAAAACACTAAATAGAAAAACGGAGATGAAGCTGAATGGAGGTAAGCGTGACTCATTTTCAATTTTACCAATTCGCTCGCAACTACAAGCACATTCGTAGCTTGGATACAAATCCTTTTAGCTACATATCTTAAGTAAGTTACGATTAAATATCCTATAAACTTGTAAAACTAATTACAAGCTACATCGTGTGTGTAAATGCGTGTGTACATTTTTGCTATACTCGGGATAAGCTATACTTAATTTTGCAATGGTTTTCTGATTGAGGTCAATAGGTCGTACCAAATATATGAATCATTGTATAGTGTGCATAATAATAATGAAATGTTTGATGTAACTCATGATTAGTGCCTCATTGTTTTGGTTTATCAAAATCGTAGTTTCCAATGCGTCTGTTATGCACTATACTATCTTAAGTTATGCCATAGATCCTTACGCTTGCACAACACGTTACGCATACATACATCGTATCTGCTATAATTCCTTTAGACGCTTAGATAATCGTTCATTCATGTCCATTGCGTGTCAAGCGAAGCTAACGTAATAAAAATAAATATAAAACTTGCTCCAAGAAATTAAACCGAAATTCCGTTATGCGCGTAACCCAATTCTCCTTCGAGATCTTCACCGGAACCCTTACAAAATTGTTGTGTTTTTTTGATGATGATTTTTAAGCTTGAGTAGGAAGCCGCCGTTAAATCAGAGTATTGACAATGCGAATAAACGCATGGACCAATTCCTTTAACAATAATAAAAAAAAAAAATACTCTATAAGCTCGCTGAGGTGTAGTTGTACACAAAATTCCTTAGCGATGGATATAATAAAACTTCGTTGACATCATCGTCATGTAAGGTCATGTAAGAGAAATAAAATAAAATTCTAGTTAGAACCTTAGTGAAGGAAAAATGAAGAAGTAAGTAAATTATATTCGGTCGTGACCGGGTCTTTTATACCATTATTCCAAAAGAGACTAAAAACAAATAGTTCAAGAACTCAATTTTCATTGAAATCATATCGCGTTGAATTGGTGCGGCTGATTTTTCCTCTTCTTAGAATAAAAGTGGAAATTTGTATGGTGTATGTGTTGTACTTCATGAGTAGCAAACAAAAAATGCGAAAAGCAGTGGTGTTCACAGTTTTTGTTGTTTGTTGTTTGTTGATGTGGGCGTTGTAGGCGTGTACTTTAACCGATTTGAATCACCTTTTAAAATCTTTTTATATTACACACTTGGCCAGGCGGACAGATGGACACACGGATATGCTTAAGCGCATTCCGAATTTGAAGATGGCTAAAAAAAGCTAAATTTCGATACACTATATTATCGGGTAGATATCGGGTAGAAATTGTTTCAATTTTTTCCCCAGGTGCCATAGAATTATTGATAGAATATACGTACACTTTTTTGAAGATTTATCTGCTGTAGTTTAGGAGTAATGAGCACAAAATCAATTTTTTACGTAGTACTGTAGGCGTGTCCTTCGACCAACTTGGCACAAATTTGAAGTCGATAGCTTCATATTTGCAGCAACAGACCATACACAGGTGGAAAGACGGACATTTTTAAATCGATTCAGAATATGATGCTGATCAAGAATATATATACACGTTGTTGCGTCTCTGACACTTCCTCCTGGGTGTTGCGAATACTTTCAGAAAATGTATATATCGTCGATCCTTCTGTGATGGGCATAAAAAAGAAAAATGACCCTAAGAAAGTTTCTTAGAGTGAGTGAATTCTTGATATCGAGATATCGATTGGCCTTTTAAGTAACGCTAAAATAAATCAACGTTTTTTTAAACATTAAATTAAAGGTTTTCCTTTGTCCCATGTCCATGTGGGTCTTTTGGTAAACAGTTTACTTTCGGTTATAGAAATGATCTGTGACCATAGCATACATGCCAAATCTCAGTGTTATAAGTCATTTTTTGTGAGCGTAACAAAAAGTTTAACTTGCTTTCGAAAAGGCCTCAGAGTATTTCATTAATTATGGACATACCAGTTAGACGATTGGGATCATCTTTATAGACTGACTTTCTAGAAAGTTGTGCGAGTTATTTATATGCTATAACTTTCTTCCTATCGTAGCACGTCAGCACATAATGTTTTCTATCAAATCTGATCTATGACTATCCGCTCAATCCAATATACGAAGATTTAAGGTCCCGCGCATAAAAATTCCTTTTTTTTAAACGAGAATATGGTATGAGGACTACAGCCCAGCAAAGCGCATGTGACTAGTATTATTGTTAGTATGTGTGCAATCCTTACCGCGGCCTAAAAAATCTTTTGTACTTGTCCATGCCACTAGGCCTCCAGTTTTAGGATTCTCACGAATCCCGCTGGAATTTTTTTGATTCGAAGCAGGATAGTGTTCGCAAAACACTTGCTTCGCATTCACATCGAATATGATGGACGGCTTCGCTCGTCCCTTGGCAGAACGGGCACGATTCGAAGATATCGAAGATAGCTATGTGATATCTGTGAGGAATGATGCCCCAAACGGATGTGATTAACCTGATCCGGATTTCTACGCTAACTAAGAATATGTACCAAGCAGTACAGTTGAAGGATTAAAACACGCTTCGCTACGAAACACAAAGATTTTTTAAGAGATTTATGAAAAACGCAATTTAAATTAAATTTAATATCTGAACGATTGAAACAAGAAAGTTGATACGGTACAAACAATCCGAAAAGTATGAAAATTTATTGTACAAAACTCGTTACTTGCAAAAAAATTTTGAGAGAAACTGTAATAACAATAAAAAATCAAGTATTTTTTCTTTATTACCCTATCGATAATTCTTCTAAATCTATCGATTAACTTCTGCAACTATTGCTTTTCACAAAATTTGACATGTGTCCGCTTGGTATACAATGCCCGGAAGTTCATCGTCATCAAATCTTAAACACTTTTTGTCCAATCTGTACTTTATTGAAAATGGATTGAATTGGTCCGCGAATGCACTCATAATGTCTAATAACTCGATACTGCAATCAAAAAACCTTTTTATCATTAATGAAAGGTGTTCATCAAACCCGGACGGATGACTGCATTATGTGCAAAACGAAATCATTTTCAATTTAATAGATTTGCAGGCACATGTAATAAATATATAATACGCGGAGTACGCGAAGGCATGGGCTATCTATCATACAAACTAATAGACAGCCATGCACAAGGTCATTGAAAACGATCAGTAGCTAAGAATTATAGCAACAGTCTAAGTATAACGTTTGCATGTGCACACAAAGAGAAACGTGAAAATTATCTAAATCGAGTAGAATGCTTACAGCACCTTAGACTAGAATACTAAATTGTTAATTATATATATATATATATATATATGTATGTATGTATGTATGATTAATAAAGGACACGCACACCATAGACATAATCGCAAGATTAAAATGATTTGAATGGCCTGAGAAAGTTGTTCGAATATTGGAAAATATATTTTATGCAAACATAAAACTGTACAACTGCTTGCATCGCAGGTATTTATGTTTCGGAATTTACGGATAACAGTGAGATAGATGGCCGTTTGTTAAAGCGGAGCTAAGGTGTGCCCCAAAGCATACACAAGATTTGAATTGAATAGAAAACAGAGTTATTTCCTTTTTAATTATAATTTTTTTATAGGATCACGGGATAGGCAGGCTATGTGCCTGTAGAATAGGTTTATGCATAGCGTAGAATAGCCTCCTCGTAGGACTCTTTTGCATGACTGCATATGCCTGAATTTCATTGATGCAACTTGCTTGAATCAACTTCTTCAATGCACGGGAGATTATGGACTCGTTAGCATAGATCTAGAGAGACTTGAAATAAACCCATACGGAGAAATCCAATTTTGTCAAGGGCTCGCTTCACAGTTGACGATCATATTTTGTACCTAAATTGCGAATTGTGGCCCCGCCAAGCTTTCATTATTTTTCCAATATTGTTCAGCAATGAAAACGTGTTGCTCTCTCGCGTAATGCTCTACTTTTGCCAAACCTCAACTGTCAGCTGCCAAATAGTTTCTCTTTGGGGCTACTTTAATACTTTACCGCACAAATGGTGGCCAATTCAAATCTTACATGAGTTTTGGGACACCTCGGACACCTACATATTAATTTTGTTAATTCGTCTATGTGTCATATATTAAAGGCCTATGCAAAGATTAATCCAAAACTCTTAACTGAATCTTCTCAATAATTTCGAATTTAGCAAGCAATTCGATTTTGGTATATTTTCTTCAATAATTGCGGATCGTTTACGAAAGAAGTACTTCATCTAAATCTTATCAACAAAGCTATCTAGAAAGATAATTTCGATCGGGCGACTGATATATATATATACAGCCATAAAAAGCAAATTTGATTGCATTTTGCATTCGTCATTAAAACAAAATGAGAAAATTTCGAACAACACAACGAAAACAAATACGAACGCTCCGGCTTGTCCCTCTACAACCATCGCTTCGACCTACTAAGCAAATTGTCTCTATTGTTTCATTATTGTCGTAAGCCATCTCATCTAATGCTACTACAACAACATTTCCCTTAGATTGATGAATATCTGAAATCCAGCTTTTAAGACGGACAAAACTGACATGCTTTGCATTGAAGATATGACAATCAAATGCAATTTGATGACCTCCAAAGAACACATATACACACATCCATATTTCTAAATACTTCCGTAAGATGAGCTGGTTAAGCTTGCACTCAGTTACACGGCTTTTCGTCACGTATTTACAATAATTTGAAATTTTATTATAGCTATAGGTCGTATCTTATGAAGAAGTGTGCAAATCCCACGAACTATTAAGCTGGCACGAATGAAATTTGTAGATAACAATATTGTCAACTTTAACAGCTCATTACTTAACATTGCTTTCATATTTTACTTTTCCGTCTGTTTGTTTTTTTTTTTTTTTTTTTTTTTTTTTTTTTTTGCTTTTTATTCAACTCTTTAAAGAAGTTATTACACGCTCTGCACAGGAAATACATTATATTCGGCTGTGACGAAATTTTTTATATCCATCACCGATATTCTAGAAGCGACTAAATGAAAACTAGAAAATTAATTTTTCATACTTCACAATATTGGGTGGGCGTGGCTGTTTCTTTCTATTTTTGCAGGATAAAAGTGAAAGCTCTTATCGTCTGCCTGCTGTAGTTTATGAGCAATGAGCAGAAAACTCAAAAAGCCGTTCTATGTTCTATGTTAAGGAGTCTTGTAGGCATCGCCCTTTGACCGGTTTTGGTTATTTTCACATTTTTTTGAAAATAAACGGCGATATCTTTATTTTCGCGATTGGAAGAATATTTACCACACTCACCACACGGTAGGGTAAACGGTTAAATGGATAGACGAACAGATAGACCTATTTGGGTGCATTCCAGATTTGCCTCGTCAAGAGTGTATGTAATTCATAAATTGTTGAAGCTTACCGTCATAAAAGTTTTGAAGAAAAAAAATGTAAAATTGGATAGCCGTGACTGATTTCTTTTTCGATTTTTGTCGGGACACTATAGCATTGCCTACACAATACACATGCAGATTTTCGAAGATTTATGTGCTGTAACGCATTTGTGAGTAATGAGTAAAAAACCGTTTTTAGAAAAGAGAGAGAAGTTCACAGTTTACTTTATACTGTAGCAAAGCCGTTCGACCGATTTGGCCAATTTTCAGTACCAACCTACGTATAAGAGCTTGCAATGTTTCTACCGAACTTGAAGGCGATGGTTGCATTTTCTTGGCAGCATGCTTACGAGAAATTTTGCACAGGCGGACGGAGGGACATTTTTAAATCGATTGTAAATTTGATGCTGGTCAAGGTTACACAACGTGTCGTCGTTGGCAAATAAATAAATAAACTTTTATGCAACGCATGATGGGCCAAAAAGCGAGAAAGCGCAAGCACAAAAGCCTGTCAGGTACGCGTACTTAGAGAAAGTTCGTTGGAGATAAGTTCCTCCTATATTTAACTATCAATTAAAAAACTTGATATACATCGTTCGGTATTATCATCTGCACGAAGCAAGGTCAGCTGGGGAAGGAAAATTTCACGCTATACTCTGTCCGATACCTTGAACATAGTTCACCGGAACGAAGTGTTCCGGTACTGGTAGAGAGTTTCTTACTCAAGTTGAACAATAAGAACCCAAGTGTTGTTGTGCGTTAAAAACCAACGTATAACGTCTATCCGCTTGTTCATTGAGCGATAAGTTAAATAAATGGGGCAGTACCAAGAATATTCCGGTTGCTAGTAGTTGCCTTCCCATGCGCCATAACTCTTACGGCCTTCGACGGCAGCAGCAGCGATTTCCTTTGAATTAAGCACAAAAGTAAAGCTTCCCTCGTTTAGCCTATTTTTTGGCGTAGGACTCGTTTTATTCAAATATCAAAAAATGAAACTATGTGCAGTTATTTCCCGGTTCCAGAAATGCTCACAAGAAAAGTAATGCCATCTCTGATAAAAATGTCATCAAGTCCTATAAAGGTTTCCGACAAAATCGTTGGGGCAATGGAAATGCATTTTAGAGATTTTGGCGAATCCTGTATCGCGTAAAAACTATATCGCAATGTTAGCAAAACTTTCGGTTACTTGTACGTCTCTTGAAGGAGATCATGTTGATGAATAAAATCAAATTTTCCAAAAAAAAATTAGTTCCAGGAGTTATTGACGATCTATTATATACACATATCTACACTTATATGTGTGTAATATACAAACATATTCATATATTGTTCTATGCAAAATAATATCGCGTATGATAATCGCGACGAGAAAGAGAGAGGGATCGTGTGTAGACATTCGTAGTCATTGGGAGTTAAAAATCTAATTAACATATATTATGTAGGGCATAGAGAGCAACGGGTGTGCCTACATTTTAATTAACTATGGCCCACCGCTCTCGCGCTTTTCCTACAAGTATCTTATGCACCATATAGCACAGAAGCTGCTGCTTTGTACGAATGAATGACCCTCGCATAAAAGAAAAAAAGGCAAATAAAAAATAATTAAAAATTAAACTAACTCAGCTCAGCTACCTGTACATGTTATGCATTTTTAAGTAAATGTATATTGAAATTAAAATAAATATAAAATAAAAAGACGTATAATTAACAGCACACAAGTACAAGCAAACTTTGCCTAATTGGAAATATGGAAATAATGAGTTGATTTCTTTCTATATTTTATATGTTGTGCACTGGGAAAATTTCTCATTGGAATAAAAAAAAAAAGCCGTAAACAAAAACAAAAACAAAGAAAAAGAAAAACACTTTCTAACAAACGAAAAAGGGTTGAGGGAGAATTAACAAATGAATGGTTGATTTTTGCATGCTTGTTTCTTTATTTGTTTGTTCCTTTGTTTGTTTGTTTATATGTTTATTTGTCTCTCTGTCTGTCTGTCTGTCTGTCTATTTATATAACCCACACATTGTCAAGTCAATGTGATTTTTAAATTTTACTTTCAATTGTGTTAAAAGTCTGTGCGACTGAAAAGCATGAAAAACACCTCTCACCGCAAATGAATACGTCTTCTTCTTCTTCTTCTTCTTCTTCTTCTTCTTCCCCTTTGTCTTTCTATGAAACCCTACTGACATTGTTCATTAAACGTTAAATTAGCGGAGTGCAATGTAAAAAGAAAAAAATGAACGGGAAAAAATGTATAATCAAAGCCAAGGTTCCGTTCCGTCAGGCAGACACACTACTAGCATAGCCATTTCAAATCATGTTGATTGACGCCACAAACGCTTCTATTTATACCTTCACATTATTTAAACAGAAAAAAGCGCATAGAAGTCTTAATGTAAATATTATCTAACATCTAGCTTAAGCAGGGTATGTGAGCGTATGTGAGTGCTCTTAGACTCTTAAGTGTTGGCAAAGAAAGTGAAACCTTAGTTTCTTAACTAGCGTATAAAAGACTTTACAATTTAATACTCGCTTAAATTGCATTATCGTTCAATTCATATCCGATTACCATGATATTCATATTATTAATAAATTAATTTATGTGGATGAGTATGTTGTAACTTTATTATTAGCACGATCGTCTTTACTTTAGTTAACACGCACGCATTAACGTTGCGTTTTCATTTTCTCTTCTACTGAATACGATTTTCTTCATCGCATTCATTACTTTAACAATTTCGCTTTCTTAACAAACTATAGCAACAATAGATCGATATGGAGGGACGTCAAAGAGTTAAAGAAATTGAAACTTTTCATATCGGCGAGTGTATTGACTTAAGTGCTTCAGCATTATGGTAAACGTAATGAATAATTCGATATACTCCACGCATCCAGGAGAGGGAAAATGCTTTAGGCATGTAGTTTATTTTTCATATATGGGAGGGAAGTACAACAATTGAACAATTAAATGCCAAGTTAGGATTTTTTCGCGGAAAATCTATTTATTTGAATGCGTTGAATGCTTCAAAGAGACACCACACCTTCACACCGAGTTATCGATGCTCGCATTTCTCTTAAAAAAAAAGGTGCTTATACTACGCCATAAGCAATTTTTTCCTTATTTGTGGGAAGCAACACCAAGCGAAATCAATCGCGCACGGATGTCTGGCGACATGTCCAATTATTTCGAAAATGAAACCATTCTAATATTTACTTGAAAGCGCCTTGGGACGGGAATTTCCCTTCGTCGGAAAGCAAACTACTCTGCTATAAAGTCTGGTCTGGAATCGTTGTCCGCAACGAACCTTTAAAGAATTTTGAGGCAGCGACATTAAATTTCTCGGCACAAATTCAAAGAAATTTGTTAGAAAAAACTGAGTGGCATTCAGTTCACGCTCCACTGCGCGTGCTTCTGCTCTGACCAATTTGGCCCATTTTTAACACCAACCTGCGTGCAGACACTTCCAATTTTCCCATGGACTTTGAAGTCGATATTTTCTTATTTGCGAAGCAAGAGAGTGCAAACAAAAAAACATCGCACACACACATAGACGGACAGACATGGCTTAATCAATTCAGAAGTTCGTGTCTGATCAAGAATATATATATCTGAAGCTTCCTTCGGGCTGTTACATATATTATGAAAAAAAAAACAAAATGAGTATACGCCCATGGTTCAGTGGTGGGCAATAAAAAAAATTTATTGCAATGAAAAAATTCATTCTAACACACTATAGAATTTTAAACGGGTTCCTTCGAGGCACGATTTTTCAAAACGACAAGCAGCATAAACCCATTCTTTTCATTCCCATTTTTTCCAACGTTCTAAGGAGAAGGAGAATAAGTCGGGGATTTCGTTTGGGGCTTTTTTTTGACTTTTTCATTTAAATACTCGCTAAGCACACATAAATGAAAATTTTCAAAACCCTCCATGTGCTTCTGTACCTATAGGCATGCAGATTAAATCGCTTTTTACACCCATTACCGCAGGATGAAAATATATTTATTTTGTCACAACATTTGCAACGTCCCGAAAACAGTTTCACCCATCCCCCAAAGTACATTTATTCCTGTCCATCTGTCCGTCTGTGTAATGTTTGTTATAAACATTCTCATGTCCGCAACAATGAACTTAGCAGAAACATTGTAAATTCTTGCGCACACGTTGGTATTGGAAATGAACAAATCGGTCGAAGGATCCGCCAACAATACTGCGTAAAGTGAGAACGCCTCTGTTTGCTCATTACTGATAACCTACAGCATAGATAAATATACAAAAATTTGAACGCGTATTCTATGGGCGATGGTGTAGCATTTGTACACAAAAATAGAAAAAATTGACCACGCCTACCCAATATTATAGTGTATCAAAATTGAATTCTTTTTTCAACACCTTTATAACAAACAACAACAAGCTTCAAAAACCTCATAAAGTATACAAATTCTTGGCCAGTTACAACCCTTGACCATTGTCCATCTGTCTGCTTGCGTAGCTGTGCAGTAATTTGTAATAAACATTCGCCCGTCGCCTAAAATGAAGGGATCGCCTAACAATTTTGCAAAAGAATTTGGAACTAACCTAAACTTTTCAAAGGACACGCCTACAACAACGCTCACATGCATCTACGACAAAAGCTTTTATTTTGAAAATAGAATAAATCAACTGCGCCCGCTCCTGATTTATAAAGCATAAGAATTTTGTTCTTTTACTTCTTTCTTCTTGTTTTGGGGTAAAACATTCGACCCCGACTGAATTTAATTTTCTTATTTGTTTTTTGTTTTTTTGCCCTTGAATGGCGTACAAATTTTTTTAAAGAAATTTTTTATCACGTTAGTGACTATGCTATGCGCTTGTTTTTCTTTATTTCAATACTTATGTATATGTGTATGTTTGTAACTTTAATGTTTAATAAGCTACTTAAACTTTAATGTTTAAGAAGTTTCGCGGTTCCATTAACTTTCCTTTCGTGAAAGAGAAGACTTCCTTTTCACCTGCCTGCACTCAGACTCGTGTCATAATTCGATGGTTCTTTAGATAGTTCTCTAAATAGTGTTTGACCGATTTGTGGAATAGTCAATTAGTTGCAATCAGCGACAATCATTTTGCAACTGAAATGCACTTTTGTGTGTAACTTTGGACAACTGCCCTTGCCCTTGCCCTTGCCCTTGCCCTTGCACTTGCCCTTGACCTTGCCCTTAACAGGCGCAAAATTGTTTCCACGGACCGAGTCAACGTTTCTATCTTTACCGAAATAGAACTACGGAAAGCAGCGCAAAATTTTATAGAAAACTCTCTCTAACTTTACTTATTTGAGTAAAAGGATTCCAACGCGTATATATTTTTATGGCTTTTGGCCTAACCTTCTACTCTCGTATCTTTTTTTTTCTTTTTTTTTAAACTGACATTTTGACATGTTTGTATAACGAAAGGGAGAAAAGAATTTTTCTGCACTAATTTTCTCCATTTACTCCGTTTTTGTCATTATTCGCTTTCGCATCATATTTATTGCCGTCATAAGCCTTTTTCATTGCTTGCTTTCATTCGTTGCTTTCCTACTTATAGGCGGGCTATTGACAAAGCAAAAGATACAATAACAAATAAATGACAATTGTTACCTACTATAGGTTTTCGCTTTTTCTAACTATCACATAGGCATACAAACACACACCCTTGAACACGAGCTTATTATTATGTTCGCACAAATATCCCTATTTTCGTTTCTACTTTATTTGCAAATTAAGCAGCAACAACAACAACAACAACAACAACAACAACAACACCAATAACGACAACGTCATTTGGTGACATTTAACAGCTTGCAATGATGTAGAAACATATATCTGTTAATTATACATCGAAACAGAGTATTTCATGATAACCGGACTCTTATATAATCACAAAATTTATCATCGAGACTACGCTAACATATGCTAATAGACTTAAAACGATGATGACGAATGGTTGTGTAAAAATATAAAAATTACATAATTTATTTTTCTTTTTGTCTTTTCTTTTAGAGATAATCTTTTTAAAAGTCAGAACCATTAAAGAAATTAAAATATCATGACTTTCTATTGGTGGTCGCATTGGTTTTGGATAACATTTTTAAGCCGTAAGTTTTATTATATATATATATATATATATATATACATATATATACATGTATGTTGGTAAGAAAATTTTGATTTTTGCATTGAACATGAATGGTATCGTTTTAGTTGCTTTCTTCGATTTAATGGTGGTTGTACACACATATCCCAGTCAGGAGACCACCTCAAGGAATTACAATCAAAATAGTAAGCCTTTAAGCAAAGCCTCAATAACGAAACTTTATCAGGCAACAACAGCAGTGGCCTGGGCCACCAAAGCTTTTAATTCTAGCAATAACTACATGGATGTAGCAGCTGAAACAACTGTACTTCATACAGTGAACGTACTCGATAATAGCAAAGAAACTAAAATTTCCAATTTAAAAATAAACAGCAACGAAAATCAGAATAGTAGAGAAATAGAAAAACAACAATACAACGATACCGAAGACAATGATGATGATGATAATGATGACGATGATGATGACGATGATGATGACGGTGATGGTGATGGTGATGGTGATGGTGATGGCGATGGGGATGATCGTGGAGAAGGGGAAATTGAAAGACAACATAAAATTGGAAACAACACCGATCAGAATGAAGTGAAAAGATCAGCTGAGAATTATAATAAAACTTTAGTTGAAAATGAAAATTTAGAAAATTTGAACATTTCCTCTGAAACGGTAGCGGAGAAAAATAATTACACAAATTTTAGCACTAATGCTAATAATAAATTTTTAAGTACAAATTCTATAAATTCTACAAATATTTCAAGTAATTCAATAGCATTAACATCATCCGACAATGACGTTAACGATAGTCAATCTTCTAATGTGGTGATTGCCACGCCCATCTCCACCACCACCACCACCACCACCACCACAACCACAACCATGCTCTTGACAAACCAAATGTCGAGAAATGCCAATAGTAATAATAATAATAAAAATAATGAGCAAACAATCAAATCAACCATTGAATGGTTAAATGTAATGGCAGCTCACTTACCAGCATCGCATAGCGTTACAACAACCGATATTAATAATGATCATGGAACTCACAAAATGCCTTTTACTCTCGAAAATGTTAATAAACAGGATGAATTGCGTAGAGTTGATACTGAGCATCGTTCCCGTAAATCGAAGGGATTGTCCGCAGAGTACAAACATATACAGCGTTTTATAAATTATTCGTCAGATTCGAAAAATCTTCTAACGAGATCAGCTTCAACAACACCCAATGATTACGATATTAATGATGAGGGCAACGTATCGTCAGAAGCATTGTCGGTCCAGGTGCGATTGGTTTAACATCAAACTTTCTGATTATAATTCATTTTATTTATTTAATATTTTTAAATGCAGCGAACCTATTTTATGGATGTAGGAGCCATATCCGCCATATGTTTTACCGTTTTCGGTATTTGCTGTACCGTCGGAACTATCAGTATTGTATTGTATCGTCGACGATTCTTAAATAAACCTCAGGCGTTAAGTGAGCCGGACTCGAGCGTTTACATCGATGACAGTACAATGCGTGTTAGTGTAAGTGCATCGAATTTTATTATATAATCGATTTCTATTCTAAATGAATCCTAATGAAAATTTCAGGATAACTCCGATGAAATGTACAGCCTGGATAATGATTCATTTTTAAATTCATTGGAGGCCATGACAATACAAAATTATTGGACCGACACTGTTAAACATACAAAGCTTTAAATTCTCTTCTAAGTTAATCTAATATTTTTCAATAAGTTTAACTATAATAACAAAACATTAGGAAATTTTTTAATAGCAATAACTAATTCATTCACATTCTCAACTTTTCTTTTTTTTTTCTTTTTTTTTCTTTTTTTTAAATTAATTAATTTTATGTGAACTTGAAATAAAAGTCTCTAACAAATCATTCCTTCCAAGACATTAGATGCAAAATTTAAATTAAAAAACATTATTAGCTAAGCATATATTAATTCTTTCTGAGTTCTATTAATTTCTCAAAATTTCAAATTTTTTTTGTGTTTTTTGAGTTAATTAGCACAAACATAAGTTCAGAAAACGTTAATTGCAATTAAGATCATCGTCTGTTCCCCTGTAGAACATGGTTATCGCCTAACACAAAACTAGGAGGATTTGTAAGCTTATGCAAATCTAAGATAAAATTGATGGTATCCAGGCACACAGCCATTAAACTAGAAATTCTTGAATTAAATTCAATAGCTCTCTTCCATGTGTGGTCTTCAGTTATGGGCGACCTTCGTCGAAGTTCGTTTGCCTTAACTCATTATTCCGTTGGAACTAAATGTCTGAGAGGCCGAAATGTTTCAATATTTTTTTGAAAAAATCCATCTACAATTGAAATGTGTGTGAGAACGTGGTGCACACTGAAGATCCTCATATATAGTCACAGTATTCTATTTTATTTTTTTGCGTCAATTTTGCGGGAGCTTTTTTACAAAATATTAAGTAATTCTTGCATGCAGGAGGATTATAACTAATGATCGTGACATACGTAAGGCCATGCATTTCATATGCATTCTCAAAAGACTTCTAGATATGTCACAACATAATCTCAGAAAGTAACTCTATAGGATAATTAAAAATTGAATAAATGAGCGCCTCGATCTTGGCGATCATTGCGCACAGGGCATACCTCTATGTCATGAGATGACTCATGTCTTAGTATTTTTCCATTTTTTTTTTTTTAACAAAAATACTTCTTTCAAAATGTAATAAAGAATGTCACGATTCAGTCACCTATTCTTCTTTCTTTCTCCCCCAAAATGTACAATAAGTCATTATCAGACACCACTAGGGTATATCCTTGGGCATTTGAAAGACAAATTGCAAGACAATCATCCATCCACAGTTTAAGGTCGTAAAAACAATATTTGTTGAAAAAATTAATTGCAATTTTATTTCTCAAATGAGGAAAATTTGCAAAAGAAAGTATAAAAATCTAAATTACATAAATAAAACTTTGTTTTTTAATCAAGAAAATACATTTAATACTTGCTACCAATATTGGGTCTCCGATGTTGGTTTAATAAAAATGAATAAATAAATAATGTAAGATTCTCACTTCTCGCCTTTTTTGCTTGTAAAGATTCTCAAAGTAAACGTTGTAGGCATTACATTACATTGCACTTCCATCGGCAAGCGTTATCAACGTAATTCATAATACATAGATATTCAGGACTCATAGCGTGTTTGAATGAATATTTAATACTTTTTGATCATTTTATAACATCACTCGGGTGTATTGATTGAAAAATTCCAATTGAAATTTTCCGTTCATTTTAATACTTAAAGTTAACAAAAATTAAATTTAGAAATACAAAAAAACACTAAGAAAATTTTTGAAATTTTACTTAAAAATGCATTCAAAGAAACTAAATATATACATACATACGTATTAGATTAAAATAAGAAGACGTTGTTCGTTTTTATTAATAAAACTTTTATTTTTACCCATATATTCTTAATTAATATCCATACGATTTATTGAAAATGTTTACCGTTAACTAATAAATGTTTTGTGATTAAAATCAATTTTTAAATTTCATTTATTATACGTAAAGAGTGATCTGCTCATTATCTCTCTCTATTTCTCTTTCTGTTTCTCTCTCTCTTTATATCTATCTATGTATCTATCTATCTTTCTATCTCTTTGTCAATCTTTATCTACCTACTTGTCCATCTATCTCTCTGTCTTTCGATTCTTGTATTGTTATGTGTATTTAAATGTTGACCCTTAACAGATTTTATTAGTTACTTAAAAGATAATTTATTTACGAAAATGAATAAATCTCGTATTGATTATTAGCCCTTAAGAGCAAAATTTTCCAGTACATTTCGCAATAGATAAATTAATAGAAAGAAAATTATTAAAACAAAAAACAGAAAACAAAAAACAAATCATTATATAAGTAACTAAAGAAACAAATAGTATAAGCTTTGCACTAAGTAAGTATGAAAAGAAAAATTGAAAAAATAAAGTAAATCACTTGTAAACATACATATATATGCACACGATGTATTTTATTTACATATATTAACACTGCCTTTAGGGCATCCCGCCATACTTGACTTGACGACTTGTTTGATTTTAAATATTCAGCATAAAGAAGCCGAGAACCTTTGGATGTTATATAATGTTTGTAATGAAGTAATCCAGCGACTATATGCATCGGTGGACAGAAACATAGATGCGAAGCGTATTTTTCAATTCTATACCACAGAAATTGTAAAAGGCAGCTTCCACAAAGCCACAAAGCGCTCAACATGTCACCTGAGCTAGTTCTCGCCCCAAAAAGTTGAGGTTTTTTATACTGTTTTAATGGTTTTTTCACCTGGACAGTCGGATGGATGCATCGTCTTTAAAGTTTTGAAAAGTGAAGTATTTTGTAATATTTCGCTGTAAAAAGGGATTATTAACGTAAATCGTATTTCTTGATAAGGAAATGAAATATGAATTAATTTTGATAATAATATTAGATGGGACGGGCAAATCATTTTAGCGAAGAAGGGGACGATTAGCTCAACAGCAGAACTTCGTCACCAATGCTTTAAGCCCACCAAGGAAAATATTAACAGACGAGGAGCAATTAAAAAACTTCTCCTGCTTCCGATAATCGTATGACAATTTTAGCAAAGCCAGATGACTTCAAGTCGTGTAGAGAAATTTCCAATGAAATTGGTAATGTTGTATCATCCCGAACTATTCTAAGAACACCTCGGAACGGTTCTTTGCTTACAAATATTTATTTGGAGAACAAGAAAGACCTTCTTTTAGCCCGAGAAAATGTGCGGAAATATACTTTGTTTGATAATAATGCAGGAAGAAATGTACGCCGGCCAAAGGGGAAAATATTCCACATTAGATTTACTAAAAAACAAAAGGGGGCTGCTTTTTTTAAGAGGATGTCGGTCTGATATATTTCAAAAAACATTATGGAAACTTTTCTATATAAAAACTTGTCGGAAACTGTTATGTTACCGCATGCCAAAGAATTTAATTCACTGCCGTGGAAATTTCAGCATGATAATGCTCCGAAGCACTCATCCAAATTGGTGAAAAGTTTGTGCCGGGCGCACTACTTGGATGTCCCTGAACGGCCAAATCGCTCTACCAGCCGTAATCCTATTGGGAATGTTTGGCGAGAACTAAGGCCTCAAAGAATTGTGGAAAAATATACAAAAATTACAGTATAATATCCCGTTAGAGAACTGCCGTAAATTATTTTAATCAGTGCCAACAAGAATCGAAGCTATCCTTGAAAACAACGGCGGTTATGTCGGCTGTTGACCGTCTGCGTTGATTTCTATAAAAAGGGTAACTTTTAAGTACAAAATATTGCGTTGTTTTTAAAATGTTGTATATAAACCTATTTTACTCTCTACCTGGAACTGTGTGATATTTTTGAACTGAACTTCTTTTAAATTTTTGTTTATACCTAACATACCTTTAAAACTATTAGGGGGGCCCCATAACTAATCAATTATTTTGCGTTCATAGTCAAATGTTTTTTTGAAATGACGTTTTTATTTTTTAATCGTTTACGTAATCACCGTCGTTTGCGATGACTTGTTGCCATCGTTCCTGCGAAAGTTCAACCCCCCTCTTGAAAAAGTGGGGTGGGCGTGCCTTAAAATATAACTCAAGGTGCGTTTGGACATCGGATAAGAAATTAAAATTTTTATTTCGTAACGAATGCTCCAGTGACCTGGACAGTTGGTAGTCCGACGATGCTAGTTCTGAAGAGTATGGAGGCTCCGGTGGAAGTTCCCAGCCTAACTGCTTAATTTTCTGTTGAGCAATGTTCGCTGCATTAGGACGGGCATTATCTTGTTGAAGTATCACACCTTTTCTGTTTACTAAAGCTGGTCTTTTTTCTATGAGTGCGGACTGTAACCGTTGTAATTGTTGACAATACAGGTCAGCAGTGAGTGACTCCCCAGATTTCAATAATTCGTAATGCACTATACCTGAACAATCCCAGCAAATACACAATAACACCTTCCTCAGGGATAGGGTTGGCTTAGGGGTTGGAAGAGGTCTCTCGTTTGCAGACAACCATTGTTTCGATCGCTTTATGTTATCATAAAGGATTCATTTTTCATCTCCAGTTATGATCCTAGACAAAAATGGATCTCTGCTTAGTCTGGTAAGCATGGAATTACAAATTGTTCGCCGAAGATCTTTAGTGGCCTTGGATAACAGGTGTGGAATCCATTTACCTTGTCTACGTACCTTGCTAATTTCTTTTAAATGCCTTTGTACGGTGGACCAGGTAGACCCAAGTCTTCTTGATAGTTCCTGTATAGTTAACCTTGGATCAGACTCCACTTAAGATTTTAAGGCGTCGTTATAATTGAAATAAAATAATTGATTAGTTATGAGTCCCCATAATAATATTTTTAAACAAGGAGATGTTCGTACTTTCTATGTATTTGATAAACACAGTGTACAATAGGAGGGAAATGGAAAATAATATCCAACATCAACAAGCACAAATATTCGCCGATCGATTGAACCTTCGAGATTGGAAAAAGGGCACGACCTTTTCGTGGACACGCTTGCAATACAGAAGAAACTAATGTAATCTTTGAAAAGATCGGCACTTTTTTCATACTTTAAAAAACTGGCATCCAAATATTCGCCACAAGTACATACATGTTCGGTACCAAACATTGTCCGCATCGGTTTACTAATACGTCCACAGTTGATGGCAAAACTTTTTATTCCAACCTCCTCCCGATTTATTTTAGCTCACATTGGGTCGCATTCTATCGTTAATTGTCGACGAGTTAGTAAATCGATTGGAAGCACTTTTTTACTGAACATGACAGTGATTTTAATGAATATCTGGATCACAGGCTTTCTCCAAAATATCTTCGTGGGAAGTATGAAAAAAGTGCCAGTGTTTTAGTTTCTTCCGCATTCAGAGTCTTGCGCATTGTGACCATATCTTTGAACGGACCATACCCATTTTTCAACGTCGTATTTCTAGTCGGCCAAGGAATGTTTGTGCCAAATTTCACCTCCCTATCGTCATTTTTGCAACTGTGACTATTCACAAAATTTACCTGTCGTTTTGACGGATATCCGTAAATCTGGTATTAATAAGGTCGCTAATGGCGTAATTTCGGCGTAAGTGCTGTAAGCGTATTCCACTTCACTTTCTCTTTCAACAAACGCATCCAGGAAGCGCGAAGAGAGTCACTGACGATCATGGTTGGGACATAATGACAAGATAATCGCCCGTAAAGAGTGCAAAAACTTTTGAGTTCATGATTTTTGCAAGGTTTGAATTTTCGCTCTTCTGATATTAAATACAAAAATCAGGTTAATCGATCCATTTAAAGGCCCGCAAAAAGTCAAGTTCTTAACAATAGGAGCAAAATTTGCTTACACGTGTTTTCGATTTTTTTTTTTTAATATAATCGTGGATCGGTTAAATTTTCGGTAGGGTATATGTATACATATGTGTATGTAAATCATTTATATAAGTACAAGATTGATGTCCTAATATACTACCCATTAAACGCTGCCATTTGCTACGCTTGAGGTATAGAAAAAAATACCTTAAGAAGAAATCTTAAGTTTTGAATCGTATATAACCCCCCCCCCCCCTTCTCCGGCACTCTCTTCCTCTCACCCACTCTCTTTTATAACAGTGTAACTACTTTCTCTGTTTTTTCTTACCGAGTCCTAAACCTGCCGATACAAATAAATTTCGAAAGGTTTCAGTGTGCATTGAAATTCATATAACCAGTTTTCAAAGGCGAAGAAAAATTATTTCAAATTTTTTTTTCGAAACTTTAGATTCATTTATTTTTTATAAATATATTTGCATAAGTAATTTTTTTTTTTTCGTATAAAACTTGCTTTAGAGAAAGCTTCCCCTTTAATCGATTTTAAGTGCGCAGAGAAAAACTATAAAAAATGCAGGCGGCTTTAAAGCCTTGGGAACGTATAGCATGGAGTCCCGAGCATCAGCAAATTATCTATCGAGATTGGGGTCTTTTCTATACGCACAAACAACAATTGGATATAGCCGTACATTATTATAACAAGTCGCTAGATTTAAAGAATTTCGACCACAAGGCTTTATATTTTAGAAGTCGATGCAAGCGTAATATTGCCCAAACTGAAGGGGCTTTAGAAGATAGCAGAGCAGCTTCAGGTAACCTAAAAAAGTGAAATTTTAATGCATACGTCATATAAGGAAATGATGGATGAAATTCTTTCATATTCCTGCGCATAGCAATCGATGAAAATAATGCACCCATCAATTTGGAAATTTGTGATGCTCTCTATGAGTTAAATCAATTCGAGAATTGTAAAGTAGAACTGCATGATAATACCCGTAAATTTTTTGGCAAAAAAGTGGCCGCATTCCTTAATCGTCTGATAGTGGTACGTACGTAGGATGAAAAGGATGTTCAATTTCTTGAGAACCATGCATTTATTACTCGTTTTAATATTCGAAAAGGTCGATGAGAATTTTAAAGACTCGATTGGTGAGACTCTTGGTCCATTCATATTGAAAAATGAGAAACATTTTGCTGCTGTTCTGGATGAAATTGAACGTGAAAAAAATGTCGATGATCGTCCACTATGGAAAATCCTAAAAGAGCAGGGAAAATGCGACGTTATGAGCATTTTAGAAAAAGAGGTTCGCGCTGCCAAACCCAATTCTATTAATTTTATTTGAAATTTTTGAAATTTTTTATTTTTGAATGGATTTAGGAAATTTTGCTTTCACCTCGGGAATTGGCCCGTCGTCGTCGTGCTTTTAAAGTCTTTAATCAAATTTATTTCAATAAGAGTTGGATTGACGTCATCTTTTTGAAACATTTGCGTGAGAATAAAAATTTATTGCTGCCGCAATCGAAAGTGTCGACGCCCTTTTTAAGACAACTGACTCATACGAAATACGATGTTGTTCGGAAATTTCTGGTAATTATTTTTATGCGATTAAATATAATTCGCACGCAAATGATATTTGAATGAACTTTTAATACTTAGAAAATGTTACAAGCGCGTAGCCCTTTATATACGGAACAATCGCGCAAATGTCCGGATAAGGCCATTTGGGATAAACACCGTGAAGCGCATTTAAATCGCGTCCAGTATCAGACACGACGAACAATGCTATCACAAATGCGTGCCATACGCAAATTGCGCGAGGAAGGAGAATTGGAGGTAAATATATATTTTAATATTATACTAAAAAGAAGAACAAGAGGATGTGAGGGACGTTCTCGAATGTCGCTCTCATAACATTCGAGTTAGGACAGTGCAAACATTTAAATTTAAATTTATGGCAAATAGTTTATAAAAAGACGCAGCAGTCCTAAGCTTTGGTTACTTAAATGGTCTCTCGAATATATTGCGGGCTTTGCATGACGTTGTTTCTCAATCCAACTGTATTGTCTCTTTTCTTATTTAGAAACTCTCCAAGTACGTGGAAGAAGTTATGGGTGATTATGTTGTGTTGAAGACTCACCGTGTCATGCCTTGGAAATTCGAATATATTAATGAAGTGTATAACACTTTGGCTTTGGCACACGCTGATCGCTACACCATACCTGATGATATAATACAAACGCGCGAAAAAGAGCGTATGTTGTTGCTATTGCGCATGCCTACCGATAAATATAAGGACGTTGTGCAATTTGTATTCGGCGACAAATCTACCTATCAGGAACCAGATGCACCCGATTATGCCCTTATATCTTACAAGTAAATAAAAATGTTGCAGATATGCAGCTTTCTCCAATAAGTCATCAATATCAATTATCTTGGAATTTCAGAAAATTTCTGGCTCGTTTAGAGAAACGCATGCGTTTTGCCAAATATTCAATAGAGAAGTGCTATCTGTTACATGAAATTGCTCGGGCTCATTTGGGTCAAAGTCGCTTTGATGAATGCTGTTCAGTAGCCAGAAAAGCAGTGGAAGGTATAAGGCAAAATTTTGCTCAAATAAATACAAGATCTGCTAATTGTGTGCTAATTCGTGTGCTCTTCTGCTTCTTTTTTTTAATGCATAGAAGCTAAAATTTGCAACAGTGTTTTATGGCAATTTCTTAGCACTATGTTGATTGTTAAGGCACATGCTGTCCTTCATAAGATCGAACGGGGCAAAGAGGCATTGGATGAAGCTTTTGCTCTTTGCATGCGTTTAAAATGTCCTGAGCTTTGTGCGTTCATTGAAATTTGTCGGGCAATTAACGATGAAGAGATCTCCATGAAAAAACGTACACAGTCCGTGGATTCGATGCGTAAGCGACGGAGTCGACTTTCTATTAGCAGTCATCTTTCGTCTAAAACTAGTATAGATACAAACAACACACAAGACGACTTCCGTGCAAACTTGCCACAGTCGACTGTTGAACCGTCAGAGCCCGTTCTACTTTAAACTTTGAAGCGACCTAAAAGAGGAATAAAAAAGGGAAATTATCAGTTAATTAATTGTACGAATTTTGATAAATATTAAAAGAATTTAAAATTCAGCGGACGATATACACTTTGGCTTTTCTTCTTTTTTTCCTTTTTTTCCTTTTTTTTATATAAGATTGGAATGTTCTTTTTCTCTCTATTTAATTTATGCGTATTTGTTGTGCACATATGTGTGTGTGCGTAGATGGTTTGATCACTGCATTAAGCAGACAGACACACATAAATGAGATCTGTGCAGGCTCAGTGGTAAGAGATGCCAGAAGCACATCCGCATCAGAATACAAGAATCTTAAAGAAAAAGTATTATTTTTATTACATAACACTGTGCTGCCTTTAAGATCAGAAGTTCGCACGAAATTATGTCAGCGAACAAAGATTAGAATAAAACAAAAACCCAGTAAAAGGGTCGACACGACGACTTAGCAATGTTGACTTGATCACAACTACCAAATCAGTTACGTACGTCGAAACGATATAAGCAACAAAAATGTAACCAATCCCTCAGACGTCCTGTTTGCCTCCTGTATACGTATAGGCACGCTAATGGTTAACAAAAAGGTAGTATGAAAAAAGCAAGGTATACGGTATAAGATGTGGCGGCTACCTGAGAGATTTATGCCCGACCGATATTTGTTACATCTTTACCGATCGAACATTCACTTTAACTGTAATCACCCACCAATCGTAATTAAAGCGTGTTCTGTCGCACCGAGTTGGCAGTCGCGCTTCTTATCTATTGGGCATGTAAAATAAACAAAGTTTGTTTATTCAGCAACCCGTTCGTGACCATAGAACTGAATAGTTTTACAGAAAGTAATGGAAGGACTGGTGCCTTAATTATAAATAGTGCGATGGGGCATACTTTCGAAAGACAGGTGATGCAGCCACAAAAATCAGAGGCTTCGTTTCAAACTTTTCACACAATACTTTTTCATTGTTTGTAAAGAGAGATGAAGACGAGATTTATATTAAGGTACAATTTAGAAGTCATTTGCAATACCAATCAAGTGGACTCTACGAAAAAACCAAGGAAAAAAATATTACATCGATCAGGTGGAATGCAACGACGGATTTCCCTACTTTTCGCTTTTCGACAAATCTATTATACCGAGGACATGCAATATTTCGGCCTTCTTCAAATTTTTACCTACAGTGAAGGGAGTAGATTCATTATGCGTTTATAGATATTAAAAAAATGATTAAAATGTTTACAAAAAATTTAATTTTATTTTTAAAAAATGCATATGCATACACAAACCAGGACAAATAATATATTTAATTACGATATTCGCAAGAGCTTTACAATGCACTTAAAAAAACTCAACTTTTCCACAATTTAATGCACTTGACGTTAGTTGAGGGTAAAAAGTCGTAAAAAAAAAATAATAAAAGAAGGAAATGTTTATATAATAATTTTAATCTCTCACGCGAAACAAAAGCAAAAATCAATTCAATATAAGGTTCTTCCAAACATTAATTAATACGACACAAGCACAAGAACATGTTATTGCATATTTAATTTTATAATAATACTAAGAATACGATAAGTGAATGCGTTTGGTAAGCGAAAAGAAAACCGTACATTATAATGTAATTTCGCTCTATTTAAAAATTTTTTAAAACATTACGACTGGAATAAATAATTTTATTGAATGAAAATTCGGATAATTGAAAGAGTTTTAAAAGAAAATGATTAAGAGAAGAAAACGAACAATAAAAAAAGACAATTCATCTGAAAACAAAAACCAACATAAATAATAGTTTTCCGGCTCATTCACAAGCATTCATGTCCGACCTATTCATTCGGGAGCTGAATTATCTGCGAGGGGAGTTGACAAAGGAGAGCTTGGCAAACGTTCGCGATACGCGCTAAAAAGTCCTCGTAATTTATTTATGGGTGTTAGCGGTCTCGACGACTGAGAAGTAGCAGTATTAACAGTTAATAAACCGGTGGTCATGGTCTCATTTGCGATTCTAGTGGTGACTGTTGTAATCGTATCTCTAATGGAATTCATTGTGTTTTTTGTGGGCATTGTATTCAAAGCATTATCGACGGTTGATGCGGCAGTTATGGTTTTTGGTGACATAAATAAACTTTTTGTGGGCAGTTGTAAGTTTGATTCCTTAACAGCATCCGTTGAAGGCTTTAATGCATTACCGGCCAGAGGTGTGGTCTGCGAACGTACTAATGTGTACTGATTACGTTGACGTGATGACGGTGTCTCGAATATATTCTCGTTTTTATACGAAGTTTGATTCATAAATGAATGAGACTTCTTTATAATACGAGGTGAAGCAAAGCTGAGCAAATAAAAATGACAACATGGAATTCAAAGTCGATTAGTAAGTAAAATAAACAAAAAAAAAAACTTACTAATCCATTTCGTCATTAGGATAACGCATCAAAGCGTTTTTCCAGGAATGAACATTTGGGTACTTCGATTTATCGACATCGACACGAAGAATGGCATTCAAAACATCCATATCAGGTTTTGTAGGTTCATTACTAAAACAAAAATATAAAGGTATATAAATCTAAATTCACATGAAGGGCAAAAAATATAAAAATAAAAAAACTGAATGAATACTCGGGGCGGTTTGCGTCCTATATTTACTACTGTTTAATTCACGATTTTTATATGTCGAGCCTACAATACTATATACTTTATAACCTTGTAAATAATTAACGGGATCTTTGACTATCGCGTATTTCAAGAGAAACTGACGTGTAGTAATCAAAATAGTCCATTTAACGCTTTTTTTATATTTGTACCTGATTTTTTTGACATTTGTACCCTAAGCTTGATTCGATTTCGTCAATCTGCGAACTTACTTTGGAATATAAAAGAAAAATAAAAAGTAGTGTTCTAGACGGTGCTTTGGAGCCATCGCCTTAAGAAAGTAGTCAGGTCTTTTTTGTAGACAGATGACTCTCTCTCTGAAGTCATTTCGCAAAATTTGAAATTTAAGTGAGATAGTGGAAAAGAAAACCTGGAAATCTTTTTGAATTTATGAACAAAATCGTTCAACATCGGTCCCGCAATGTCTGTTACTTTATTAAGTTCTCGATGCTCATTTCTATATGTCATTTTCGACGTACATCAACTTAGGTATAATGGTATGCATCATAATATTTGAAAAATCGCACGAGTTAATACATGAAATTATTTAAATGTTTTAAATACCCGTAAATGAAAATCTTATGCTCAGCTTCTTTAATGTCAACATCAGACATATCGATATGCGATGGACTTTCAGGAGGAGTATGCCAACTTTCTTGACTTTCTTTATCAAAATCTACATCAGAACCAACATCAGACTAAAATGGAAATTAATAATTATTAGTGGCCGAAAAATGTAATTAAAATAAGTTAAACTAACCCAAAAAACTTCTTCGTCCATATCATCCGAAGAATCGTTATTTGGACTGCGCCAATGGTCACAGCTCGGTTTTAGTGGTAGTTGTTGCTGTTGTTTGTTCGCTTCATATTGCTTGAGACGTTGATGATTTTTAAAACGTGCCTCCATACGATTGCGACGACTTGTCTTACGACTTAAATTACTTTCCCACTGGCAGTCACAATCGTTTTCTTGAGACCAAATATTCGAGCACATTTCTTCGGTTTTTAAGTGTTCCGGTAAAATTTGTTCCACTAAAAATAAAAAGGAAAGCAAAAAAATACCATTTAAAAAAGCTTACACTAGTTACAATCACCCACACTTTAAAATAAAATTTCTTATGAAAAACTACCCCATTTTGTAAAAAAAGGCACTTCCTAAAAAGATTTGGAAAGCGGTAAAAGCAAATAAACCCTTGCGATGCTTGACAAATATAGTTGCTAACAAAACATTGTAATTGATGACCCATTTTCAAGAAGAAGCGGAGAACTTGCTTTAGACGAAGTGGGTTGAAAACGCGTAGAAAGCCGAAAAGTTCTATTAAATAGCGATACATTTTTATCTTTTCGAAATATTTGCCGTGGAAATTTTTTTCTATTCTATTTTTCCTTTATGTTTTCATGCCCTACATCGCGTGCGATGTGCGTTAAGTTTATGCGAATTCATATAACAACCAAAAGGACTTAGAATAGACCCACGTTCCATGGATCGATTTAAGCTTGTCTGTCTCTCGCATCTCATCTATATAATCCAAATTTCTTACAGTTTTCTTTCATTTACGTTTATGTCCGTAATTGCAATTATGGACCAATTTTTTCACAAAATATTGAAATTAGGCAAATTTTTGTGTCCCGCCTCATATAAATGTTTTCATGAAAAATAAGCCTTTATATACCAAAGAGGTCTAATTTTTAACAGAAATAAAAATTAGTGGTGTAGACCACGCAGGATTATTCCTTGGGCTACAGAGCGTATAACGACTGTCAAGAAAAATTACTCTTTATTTAGTAACGAGGCCTAATTTTCAGTAATTGAAAATAGATGAAGAATAAATAACCAGTCTTGGCAAGAAAATTGATCTAGTTAAAATTCGATTTCGTCAAGTCACGTCAAAAAGCAGGTAAATTAGTATAAGCTGTTGTTAGTATAAGTATGTCCATGCAGGAATACATACAAAAATTAATAAATAAATAAATCTGTATACCTTTACTTACTAACTTCAACATTTGAAATATTATCACAATGTTCACCATAAAAATTGAGGGAGAAAAAGAATCTTGTCAGCGTGCACGTACAGACAATTGAAAAATTACTAAAGAAATATCTAAAATTAGTCGTAAGAGAGAGGATGGAATCCATTCTCCAAAATGATTTTTGAAATGAAGTCACATATGTTGAGCTTCAGTTTTTCGTATGGACTTTTGAGGCTTGAAAAATTCGAAGCAAAAATTACGGACGAGCAGGTAGATTGAACTACATCGAGGAATATGTAAACATCTTATGGACAAAGTGTTTCCGTGTATACCAAACGAAGTTTACAAAAATATTGTTATGCATGTTATGCAAGTGCACAGAAATATTGTTATGCATTAAATGATGAAGATAATAAACATCATGTTAAAAATAAAAAGAAAAAGAAGAAATTCAACTCACCTTTATTTTCGAGCATATATTTAACCCGAGCACATACGCAATCCATATGCTCGCGGCGCTCCCCATTTGTTTGCAACAAATTTTGCAAAATGGTTAAAATCTGAAAATGAATATCGAACTTAATAAATTGTGTTGTTTCATATTTCTGACCAATACCTTGTTTTTCACGTCTTCAGTAACTTCTTGAGAATTCTGCAAGAATATTGATACCAAGTTGCCAATACGCGAATGTACTTTTTTAAAATTGACATTCAAAAAACTGAGGTCCTCTTTGAAACTATAAATCAACGACTTTACACGTTTTAACTCCAAAAGCAAAGCATCGTTTATAGACACAACATTATCCATGTTATGCATGATTGTTTTAGTCATTCGTCTAGCATGCACCTGCAAAGACTTCTCCACGTATGTATAAGGCGTAGACATTTGATGGTTCGTCGAAACATTAGAAACCATGGGGCTTTCAACTTTATTACCTCTCAAGCCATTTTCATAGTCATTTTTGTCATAACGATCCTCCTTGTTGACATTGCCTGAGGCGAAGCTGAAGTTTTCTAAAGCATTACTAACTTCATCAAGTGCCACAACATTGTTAGCAGTTTTTCTTCTACTCATATCCTCATTTCTTTGACGTTGACAAAAGTAGTTTTCCAACTTTTGCAAGCCCGTTGGCCCAGCTATGTCAACAAATTCGTCTAAAAAGTCCCAGTATTCGAGCCACTCAATATTTTCTTCTTTGGCCAATTCTCGGCCTATACATTCTACGCCTTTCTCAGTATCCGTATTTTTTAGGTGACGCTCTTTAAAGCCAGGTGAATTGTATATATCGCAACCGTTCATGTTAAAAGAATTATTTCCCTGTGCATTATTTATTTCTTGCATTACAGGAGAAGCCACATATGGATCGCGGTAAGTAAAGAAAGCGGATTTTCTCATTTGAAGCAGTGGCGTTCCCGGATATAAAGATTTATATGCATTATCTTGATCATCTTCACCCATGAGATTCTTGCGATTGTTATATGCTTCACTAATAATTTTAAAATTACTATGTATGTCTTTGTCTTCTGTGCTCTGTAGTATTTTCATTTTACCGCCAGTTTCTTTCTGACAATCTAATGAACCTTTCAAAGAAAGTGATTTATCAAATCCTTTGCAGTCACTAACGTTAAAAAGTGAACGTCGCTTCAAAGAGGCAATGGGTGAGTCGAGAGTATTATTTATGCTTTCTTTAGGTGTTTTGCACGGAGTACTATTAAGTGGGCGAGACTTCATAGGAGAAATAAAGAAGTTATTCGAGATTGGTGAAGTAATATTGCTACCATTTCTAGGCGGAGTTTTTAAACGACGGAAAAATTTCTAGGAATGATAAGAAAATTCTTAGAAAGATTATTTACCTAATTTATAGGAAATTCAAAAAGATAGCTTACATTAGCCTGTTCCTTGCTCATTGGACCAGCAATAGCTTTAACTTCCACCTCTGGACTTAAGGGATCACAGCTAAGTTTCTATTTAAAATTTTAATTATTATTTAGTTTTAAAGGATACATAAAAACCTACTGGTGGATTGTTTGAAGAAAATGGTTGGCCAATTTCTGCCGGCATGCATCCATCATTAGAACGCAACACGGGGACATAAAACCGTTCTCCCAATAACATTTCAATCTTTTTAAGAACATCTGCTTTAGGATTGTTCACCCGCGAGCAAATGATCTGAAAAGAAATCATTATCATGTATCAATGTATTTAAATTAAATATAGTTTTTCACCTGTTTTGGCAGTAAGTCTTCACAATTTTTTGTTAGTTTACATTCCGGATAGGAGGTTAGCACTTCCACCATCTCAACGCAACCAAATTTGGCGGCTAAATGTAATGGTGTTTCACTGCGTCCTTTCTCCGGCATATTTAAATAATAATCTAGAAGATTTGCGCACAATTCTTCACACATTTTTTGATCACCCTTTTTACCAGTCAGCAAATCGACAAATTTTGGGTCATGCACAGTCTTCAGAATGAGTTCAGCTACGTGAGGTTTTTTTGAAATCGCACATATATGCATGGCATTATAACGACAACCTTCTCGCAATATTATTGGCGTATCGCCAGAGCTTACTAGATACCTGGGATTATCCCAAATAAGATTTTTAACGCGCTCACAATCACCAGACTCTATTATTTTTCGAAATTCAATAAGCTCGTGCCTAGTGGGAAGTCGAAAGGCAGCCTTTTCCAGTGAGATAGTAGAAGCTATTGTTTAATTAAAAATATTATTTCTTTTATGTTCGAAAGTGCTTACTTAGGATCTTACCCTTAATATCATTATATTTATTTTGCACAACTTCATAACCAGTTTGGGCATATTTAATGGCCTCATCTTCATTAACAAATTGCTTCAAACGAGCGTCCTTGTGTTTCTTTAAAACTTCTAAGGCATCAGATTTTTTACGGAAGACATAAGGGGAATCAACTGAAATAATTTTAATAAAATGAGCAAATTTAATAAATTATAATGAAGATCAAAAATGTTTCATTTAAGGTTATGTATGCCCACGGCTAGCTAAACACTTTCCTTGATTCCTACACAATTTTATGCAATGTGACCTCATCTCGAATTTACATTCAAATAACCAAACGCTAAATTCAAATAAATCTAAAACTATTGTCACATCCCCTACTGGCTACAATTTTCATTCCTTACGACCATGTTTAAATGGCAGACAACGATGAACACACGTCAGTTTCGTAGCGTTGTGAGGAAATTATGGCTCTATTCATCTTGTGTTCCAACATTTGCTAAATTAAGACTGATTATACGCGTTGTCCTACCGAGGTCTATCATATGGTGCGAACGTTTGATTATATTTGTAGCAACAAATTGCAGGCTTTCGTAAGTAAGTGCACCACATATACCTTCAATTCGAACGAAGATATGATAGAGTATCACAGTCGCCGAGTTCGCCGAGGATGTTCAATTCCGGTCTTCCAACGTACCTTATTATCAGAAATTTAATTTTTCACCACCAAAGTATTTACACAATATAACTCAGTTCACGAAATCTGAAACGACAATGAATTTAATTCAAACTGACCACAAGTACTTAACATCATCAAAACTATTCTTTGTTAACGTTATAAAGTTATTCAACTGGTTATCACTCAGTATCCTTAGCGCCAGTGGGCTCAAAGTGTGGCTTTTTTAATCTATAAATTACGTCTATTTCTTCGCTTTGATCCTATACTGTACAATATGTACAATACGGTTGTTATTTATATCTTCATACTATTGTTTTTTACAATGGTGCCGAAAGAGAATCTGTAGTGGTCCTGGCATATCAATTTTAATTTTCGTTATAATTGAGATTATTATTGCATAATTATATTGTCATTAATTATTATTATGATTATTAATTAATAAACTAAATTTGATGATCGCTCTATAACAATAGCTTAGTTCAAATTTCTTAATCGTTGCGAATAACAATGAATAATGTCTTCATGCTAGCCACGGATTTGGCATTTTCCAGAAGCAATTTGAATTTGCAGATCGTATGATGAATCAAAAATTTTTTTTGCGTTTGGGGTTCACTTTTCATTTCCAATCAACATCTTGACAGCATAGATCTGCAAAATTTCACGCTTCACTGTGAAATGCTCTTTCAATGCATTTTGTATTCCATAATGAAAGCTTACTTTTTTTACCTCTTGTATACATGGCTATAGTAGAATGACGGACATTACGAGATTTGATGTGCTGTCATCAAGTAAATCAGCATAAACTAACTTTCTATTTCCATTTTCCGACAAAAGACGCGAAAGGGACGACGAATCGTGCGCTCATTAAAAAGATATGCACTTTATGGGGTTTCCAATGTATCAGTAAACACAAGCGTTATATATCTCTCACTTTAAGGCTGGATACAAATGCAAGAAATGTAATAAATGTAAGAATAAGAACGCTACACTAAATGTCAAAAAAAGTCGCAGATCGCACCCAGCAGTACTAAGACCAACTGCGTCTGGACGGCAAGTAACTCTAAACAACAATCTTTCTGTATTTTAAAAAAATTTCCTTTCTGGCCCCTCCTAAAAAAATATTACTAAATAAAATAAACATTGGTATAGGAAACAGTTGACACTAACAAATATATTGATGAGTTTTATGTAATTTCATAGGAAATTTGGGAATAACTGGTTTTGCGATAAAAATGCTGCAAAGATGTATGCGTAGGCTAATTCAGTTTCTTCGCAAGTGCCTTTAAATAATATAAATAACTTTAAATTGGTGTCAGAATACAAAAATACAAAATACATTATGTAGATATCAGTTGTCCCATAAAGCAGCAAAGACCTAATGATCAACAATAAAAATCGCAACATATTTTATAAACTAAGCGAACAAAAAAACCCAAAAGGCAAATCCATTTTCTAATGTTACAAATTTTCAAAAATCTGTCTATCTGTACAATTGCTATTTTATATCTCTAAAGTTTGACGCTTTTCGCGACCTATATTCGCTTAAAAGGCATTATGTTTCGATACAATTTGACAGAACATCATAGGCTATAATAAAAACTATCACAATAAATTTCACCAACGTACCTTACCTTATATACGATACGATACGAAAATTTCATATTGCTGTTGAAATCGATGTAAAATTCAACTTGAATATGAAACCGATTCATCCAAAAACCCCGTGACATACTCGTGAGCGCAATTAAAGACGACATCAGGTACGTAGTCTCGACGTCGTCGTCGCAAATATTGATGCGTATAAACGTGAAGTAAATCAAATCGATATATGAATTTTTACTTCATTCATGTACTTTCTTGGGATGACGAATATATTTAAGAATGTTTCTTGTTTATCTTTTCTTTATTAAGAATATTTTTTTAATGCTTCTCTAATTATTTATTGTCAATAATGTAAATAATGACTATAGTTCGAAAACAAATCTAATGTTATGTTATGTCGAATTCAATAAGTTTCCTTGTATTTTAAAATCTGATTATGTCAAGAATTAGTTTGCACTAAAGAGACATTGTTTTTGGAAAAAAGCAGCTATGGCGGATAAAGAACTGTAATTAATGGTGTGAAACGTTTACATCATATATTTAGTAGAAAAGAGCTAACTATGCCGAGGAGTTTCATTACTTTTTAGCGATGGGTCATTCAATCGAAGTACTTCGAAAATGTAATGCACAATTTAACATAAAGAGCTAAACAAAACCTGTGTGGAATCGACATTTTTATTATATAGATTTAGCATATTTTTTGTAAATAAAACACAACCTTAACTCTAATGGGGAAAATGCTTTGTAACTACTGCAAACAAAAAACAAAAATCGTGAGACCGTTGCGACAAAATTTCTAACCTTCTATAGGCATACGAATAAATTGAGCACAACGGCTCAACAAAAACGCCGACACACGCAATAAATAAGGTTATTTTTTCTTTTCTTGAACACTTACCGGTATCATTACCGCCGTCAGACATAACACCACTGCCAGATGCAGATGTCGCACAGCTCGGAGCCGCTGCGATAGAAGCTCCGCCAACATTTTTGACCGGTATATGTAAACCGTAAAAAGGCATAGTTCAGCATTAATTGCTAGGCCGCAATTATAAATCCTGTTTTTGTAGAGGCTCTGTTTTCTGTTTTTATAAACTCGCCGTCGAAAATTTAATTTAAACTCCTTTTTTTTTTGCTAATTTGAAGTATACTGCAACTTTTTACATTTTATAATGAATAAAAAATTTATTTTATCTGACGTTGTTTACTTAGTTGGCTGCGTTTTTTCCCTTGTTCAGGCCTGCCAATAATTTGAAAAAGAAAAACTTGCATTAAATAATTCCAATTGCCAATTTATATGTCATTTGTCTGATTGTCTCATTTTATTTACCGCTACCAGTGCTACCGACGTTTTATATATTTCCAGTGAAATGAACTTTCAAGTGTAAAGGAAGACAAAATTTTTATTTCAAACAACGGAAAATATTTATAATTTGCTGTTAAAATTAAAAAAAAAAAGTTTAATGATAATCCTTTATGGTAAAAATTGAAGAACTTCTTAAAGATAATAAATATTAAATCGAAATGGAAGCCGAAGAGTGACCACAAATTACTTATCTTTAAACCTCAAGCCGTTGTCTTCCCTTCCCATTTAGTGAAGTGGATAAGCTCTTACCTGCATAATAGGCCATTCAGGGTTTTCTTTAACTTGACCACCTCATATGAATTCCACGCTACGTCAGGCGTACCTTAAGGTAGCCACTTAGGACCCATTTTATTTAATCTATACATTAATGACTTGCCTTCGGCAATTAAATCCAGCCAGATCTTAATGTTGTATGTTGATGATGTGAAACTGTTTTCTGCTTTTTCCTTAGAATCGCAATCACATCAGCTTCGAACTGATCTGAATAAATTGGTGGCATGGTGCTCGTCGAATTATATGACACTAAACCTAACTAAATGTAAGAAGCTTTCTTTCTCTAGAAGGAAATCATTCATAACCCATTATTTTATAGATTCGCACAAATTGAAGGACGTCGAGTCGTTCACACGTTACATTTTAACTTGCACGTCGAGTTCTCGTTAAGGTAAAGGTAGGTCCTCCCTTGGTTTTATTAAGAGGTGGTCCAAAGAGCTTGATGATCCTTATATTACTAAAAGGCTGTACATGTGTTTGGTTAGACATACACTTGACTATGCTTCTGTTGTGTGGTCTCTTTAATATAGGTGCTATGTGGATTCAATTGAATCTATTCAAAAGCAATTCTTGCTGTTCGCCCTGAGGAATTTGGGTTGGGATCCGTTTGCTTCTCTTCCCTCCTAAGGAAATAGGTTGCTCCTTTTGTCCTTAGCGTCTCTGGAGAAACGTAGATTTGTTCTTGGCGTTTGCTTCATAATCAAAGTAATAAACGGCGCTATTCACTCGCCGTCATGACTTGGAGAAATAAGTTTTGATGCTCGTAACCGCTTCTCCAGGCAGTTTACCTTGGTCAAGGTTAGTCAATGTAAATGTAATTATGAGCTGTCTAGCCCGCTCGGAGTTGTTTGCAAGAACCTAACTGACGACTATCACCTTTTCTCATTATCGGACTCTTTAAAGTCCATTAAAGCAACATTGCTTAACACCTGAACTAGCTTTGAACCCTCATTCAAGTCATTATGACTCGAAAATGAATTGTTGTTAACTATTATCGGTTGTCAAGCTTATGCATGCTTGCGATGGCTTATTTGGTCCTGTACCGGTTGTGGGTGTGGCTCTATGCTAATTGTGTACATGCTTTTCTTTTTTTTTTTCTTTTTTTCTTTCTTTTTTTTCTTTTTCCTTTTTATGTGCTTTATTGTACTTATACTAAGTTCTAATTATAGTTAATTTAAGATTTACTCTAGAGTCATTTTAACTCGACTGTCAATCGTGTTTAGTTGAGTTCCTATATAGTAAATAAAAAATAAATAAATAAAGCCCATCAAATATTAGAGTCACGCATGCAAGTTCATTTGGGACGATGTCGACGTAATCATGCCGCGGTACCTAAAATCCCTTGTCCATTTAACGTCACTCATATATTGAATAAACCTGAATTAGAAGTAAGTTCATAAACACAACTTAATTAAAAGCAAATGCAACAGTATTCAAACCAAAATCTCCGATAGTTCCATGTTAGAAGTTGTCCAGATCGTATGGGATTTGAAAATTTTTGTAACATAGACAATGCGCCTACTAAAGCTGCTAAACCACCACCGGTGCCTAAATACGAATGCCCGGAGAATTGGGATGACGAGCCACGAGTAACTACTTATAATCCTCGTGAATATGCAAGTCAAGCGCCCATAATACGTTCTTTAAATGGGGCGAAACCATCAGATCGCAAGAAATTCCGTCAACAAGAGCGTTTACGTTTACAAGGTAAATTAAATTGAAGTGTAAAGCAAAGTATTGAGCATAGAAAAATGCTTTTTATATTTTAAAGAATCATTTTCTTTGTAAAGTTTTTTTTTTTTCTGTATTCAAATTTGTGATACTGCAGTTCAATTAGCACTTGATTTTTTTTTTTTTTTTTTTTTTTAATTATCAAGTAGGCCTAACAGTAAATTGAGTAATTGAATAATTATTTGGCATTTGGAAATAATAAGTTTCATTAAAAAAAAAAAAAAATGTTAAGCAATAGACAAAATTAAAAGCATTGCAAACAATAAACAGACCTTATTACAAAAGAAAAGAGTGGAGAGAGAGTTTTCGACAAATCTTTGAGAGCAATAGTGGAGAAAATAGATATAAATAGAATGGTATTTCTATACCTGAAGGTTTAGACGGAATTCTTACCAATATGACGCGCGGTAGACGAAATCGTAGCCGATGTGTGCATCTATGATATACCCAAAGTGAAGTCCGAGCGGATGTTTGCAGCCATAAAAGATTACTTTAACCATTTCTTGGCTAAACGTCGATGCGAAATGGGCAGAAAGGAGAAGGTCGAGAAATTTAACGAAATCGATTTGCTGGTGGAGTTAATAAAGAAATACAAATTCGCGACCCCTTATTGAACCTGCTTACGCAAAGTTTGCACTCGTCTACGCAACGGCTCATAACGGTACCGTAGGCATTGAGGCTTCGTATCAATATTTTTCGCGAATTTATGGAAAAACGACGCCTCCACCATAGACTCGGTCGCAGCTACAAAAATAGAAACTTTCTGTCGCGGTTACAATTTTAGGAAATCTTTGTTTGAGGAGCGACTTTCGAAGACGCCCGAGGAGGAGAGAGAAAGTGATAATGCGCTTCAAGTTATTTGAGCTTGTAAAATTCAACATCTCTTCCGACATGATGTTAGTAGTAAACGATTGACTGCGGATTTTGTTTTCGTAACGCCAGCAGCTGAGGAGGTTACTTGTGAAGATGCGGCTGTTGTCTCAATGACCGCCCATTTGACCGTTCAGAATTAACCAGTGGACAAAGACGAAGAAACTGATGTTGGTCCGATCGATTCCGTTGATTTTGACTGATGAGGTAACTCGTCCACACACACTTACATTTACACATACAGGCCCAGAAACATTATAAAAATTCGATACGGCAATTTTCGTCATCGAAGCCCCCCGCTCCCCCTCAGCGAACTGACCTAATTTATTTTCTCATTCCCTTTAGGTATACTACAAAATGTGGCTGTGTGTAAATTTTTAAAAAGTTTGTAAGCTCGAATTTATCAAAGAAACGAGCAAATGTAATTAAAAGTGGATTAAAAGCTTAATTTAACCTTGTATCAATTTAAAATGGAACCTAATATATTATTTAATATAAAATATAAAAAATAATTTATTTCAATAAAATGTTGAGAACGTGCAGAAAACGATTAAGTGGATTATAATCTGAGATTGGACGTTTTTTAATATCGATGAGCCAGACAGCCGGCGTCGACTGCCATTTGCATTGGATTATGGCAGCGTTCTGAAGGGGTAAGGGTAAATTGTCTTCGTATTCTATTACAGCCGAAAGGCCGATTTTCAAGCATACGTCGGTGATCCGTTGCAAATAATTTTTAGAAAACCATTTCTATAATAAAAATGTTATATTTTAAGTTTATATATGTTGTGGAAACATTTTCACCTTACCTGCCCATTCCTTTGCTGTTGTTGCTGTGCTAAAGCACCTTTAAATACTATCAAATTTTGATATATATATATATATATATAGAGAAGTGCCACCATATCTTATAAATATAGTGGTTAGTTATTTTACTGGTAGGAAACTTCGATACGTTACAGATAAAGGGTGCAGAGAAAGGCTGATCACTGGAGGCGTACCTCAGGGCTCAGTACTAGGCCCTACATTGTGGAACGTAATGTATGACGATATCCTGAAACTACCTCGCCCTGAGGGGGCATCCATCGTGGGTTTTGCTGACGACATAGTGATAACCATCGTGGCAAAAACTTTGGAGGAAATTACCACTACAGCGAATTAAACCACCGACATGATCAAGAGGTGGCTGCGGTCAGTGGATTTAGATCTGGCGGAAGAGAAAACAGAAGCGTTATTAATCTCTTCTAGGAAGAAGTTGGAGAAAGTGACTATCCAAGTGGGAGACACGAGGACACGGTCACAAGAAGCCATAAAATACCTAGGAGTTATGATCGACTGCCGACTGCCGACTTTCGTATAAACGGCATGTGAAGTACACGGGCGAAAAGGCAGCGAAGGTATCAAAGTCGCTGGCGCGCTTACTGCCAAACTTGCGTGGCCCTAGGCAAGACCGCAGAAAGCTGATCGCAGAAGTGGTAACTGCGACAATAATGTACGGCTCATCGGTGTGGAAAAAGGCCCTCGCTATACCATCATATACGAGAGACATCCATTCAGCATATAGGATATGTGCTCTAAGGGTGCGCGCCGCATATCGGACGGTGTCGGAAGAGCCAGCTTTGGTTATCGCTGGAATGATTCCAATCAACTTGCGGGCTAAAGAAGGCATGTATAGGCCGAATTTTATAGACTGCCGGCTGAGGCGGCCAAGCAGCGCGCAAAACAGTGAATACTGGAAGAATGGCAGGAGCGCTGGAGCAGAGCGAGTAAGGGTAGATGGACGCATCGTCTCATACCCGATTTACGGCCCTGGGTGAATACGCAACATGGTGAGGTTGACTTTTACTTGACACAACTAATTAGCGGCCACGGTTGCTTTAGGCCATATCTGAATAGGTTTAAAATAGAGCAGGACCCAGTCTGTAGTTTTTGTGATTGCATCGAAGACGCTGAACATGTCTTCCTTGTCTGTCCGAAATACCATAACGAACGACAGAGACTACAGACGGAAATTGGAGGATTACCTCTCCCCGACAATCTTGTGACAAATATGTTGCACGACCTGAAAATATGAAAAGCGGTAGCAGTATTCGCCGCAAACATAATGACAAAGCAAAGATACGAATAGCGTCAGCGTAGGATCTTAAGTAGTGCCTCAACGGCTACCCTCCCTGTGAAGGTATACCTAAACGGTCGTGCCACAGGGTAGGGAATAGGAGCGGTGGTTTTTACCGGGTTTAAGTCTCGCACTGCCCTCATGGGCGCCTGTTGATGGTTTTCCACTTCACAAAAAAAAAAAAAAAAAAAAAATATATATATATATATATATATATATATATATATATATATTTTTTTTTTTTACATTCATATTGCATTATAAATTAATATTAGTATTTGTATAAAAGTTAGACCAACAGGAAACGACTTGGATGCGAAATATGGTATAAAAAAGAGCAATTATTAATATTATTATCTGTTAAATCAAATGTTGGTTAGGTCAACACTTTTCGTTTCTTAAAATTGAAGCAGGGCGAAAAAAGTTGTCACTTTTCGATAAAAATTACTTACATTTTTTACGCTATGTAAAAATACTAAATGTTCATGACAGTGATAAGCGAATGCCAGCTGGAAGGCTATTAGTAATAATTCTTGTATATGACTTTCAGCCTGTGTCCAAGGTATCTGAGGCATTGCATAAGCACCCGTTACTCTCAGTTGAACCGTTGTTTCCATTTGCTCGAAATTAATCCTTTGAGCAATTTCGGTGATATCGTTAGAGGGTCCACAATCGGACGGCAAAAAAAACAATACCGTGTATTCGGAACAAGTAATGTATTCAAAAATACGTCTTACATCGCGAAACACGTGAAAAATACTGGAAATCTTGCTCAAACTAATGCTTGAGCTTGCCATTAGTGTAGAACTGGTAAGGCCAGCAAGCATTTCATTTAACTCAACTTTACGGTAAACGAACAATCGTCCAAAATCTTGTAATAAATTCTTTCTAAAAAGGGCAAAATTTATCCACAATTGTGTAAATTATTTCTTTCTCATATTTCCCATACCCTCTTCCTTCGCTACCGCCACGCAGTATATTTAACCATTTGTCTTCAAAAAATTGCTCGCGGTTCAAATTCGTTAAATTTGGCAATATAGAATCAGCACAATTGAAAAATTTGGTTTGAAACTTTGCTACTGGGCAGCGTTTTATAGGTCCCTGATTTATTGTGTACTCAATAATAGCTCCGTCAAGTTGAAAATCACGTATTGCTGTTATTTGGGTAACTTGTCTCATCGGTCTCAAGCAACGTTGTTTGCGCCGCATTTCCCTTTCCCTTGCTTGGCTAGAAGTGCACGGCCCCTCGTCATCATCTTCGCTATTTAAATTGTTCAAATCTCTTATTTGAAGTAGTGAATTAGACAATGAAAAGTTTACAATTACTTTTCCCTCCTTTATTTGATGTTTTATGAGGTGTAATGAGGAAAGCTTAGCATAGCGCTTGCTGTATATCAATTGTATGGCAGTGGATATGGCATCACATTCTTTAGGACTTTCCACAATATAAACTAAGTTATTAGTCTGATGCTGTTCAGTAGAGAAATCCAAAACGACATGCTCGCAATTAAGCATTTTGATAATTTCTAACTGAAATAATTGGCGATAAAACTTTGAATGAAAATGAATTGGAAAATATGAATACCTTCGTTATAATCATCCCAATCTGTAATGATGTCGAATTGCCGGTTAAGTACTGTAAAAAAACGCGAATAACTATAGCAAAACAAAAAGCTAGAATTTTTTCCACTGCGGATGTACCCTTGTGTTTGTATACACGCATATATATATATACATATATATATTTATTTTTTTTATATGCTCCAATCTAATTTGAAAAGCTTGTTATTACCTATTCAGAGTTACCTATTTTCGCGGCGTTGTACTTCTTCTTCGAAATGAGAAATTGTTTGTTAAAATTAGAAAAAGAAAGCAATCATGTCGGGTATGTGCGAATTTTTGCACTATGAAAGGCAATCGATCCCAAAATAGAGCAGAGTAGTTATTATTCTTTTGGTACAATTTGATAGCCAGTAAGTGTTTTAATGTAAACCTAGCCGTATTTATTTACTATCAATAATTTTGTATCTATTGTGCGCTCGCTTGTGAACTATTCACGACTATTAGGGTTTTAAACTTATTTTTTTTCGATGCAATATTGGAGCAGGAAGTTACAATTTGTGTTTAATGCAAACATTTTTGTTGTGGCTTTTCGTAGCCATGAAATAACATCTATATATATCAACTTTTTATATGCATCCCATAAAACTACAATCACGTCTTTATTAGCGAAAATTATTACAGTAATCGAGAGTACATACTTTACGGGATTTCTGATCATGTTTGGGCACTGCAAAATTAAAAATCTACAATTCCGCATGAAGATAATGGTGAAGGCATATGTTGCCAACCTTCATTACGGAATGCTATATATATATTCTTGCGTAAGCTTAAAAGCAAGGGAATTTTAAGAATACTAGTATAAGACCATGCAAAACAAAAATGTCTATTTTAGGAAATTCACAGTAACTTTTAATCTTAGCGGTTACATCTCAAAACAGGACTACAAATATATTATTGAAACGACCACTTTGCCCTTCAAAAATTATTTTCCCGTCTCCTCCAGCACTGATTCTTCGACTTGGATCAATCACTAGAATCCACATCTGGCTCTGCGCAATATGTTCCATTCGAGTGTCTACTACGAGAGATAGGTAAATCCAACAGATCACGTTGTTCGTGGTAAGAACCTTTACGACGTTTGCACCGAGCATCATTATTTTTTCGAGGTAATGGAGCACGTTCTCCATAGGATTTCGTACTGGGGGAAGTTTGTTCAATGCATGAAGGTGAGAATCCTTGAGAAACTGCAAAGGACGTTGCTGAACTTGTTGAAGCAGTTTCGCTCCAGTTAGAACCGGGCCAATTACTAATAATAGGTGGCGGCGGTGGTGTACGCTCCCTCTCACTCCATCCCCCATTTTCTTCCTGTTTATACAATTTATGGGAATAACTTGAAGGGTCGCTATCAGTATCACTGTCATTATAGCCTGAGCGTTTGCGTTCGTTTTTAATAAATTCCCTTCGCTCCGAGGGACATTTACCACCCTGTCGTCGCAACACTGGAACGTTCTCAAGATAATTTGTTGGTGTATCTTCTCTCTCATCATTTTCTGTAAGTCTGCGTGAGTGACGTGAATGATCGCTGCCAGTATCATTGTCATCATAACCTGAACGTTTGGGTTCCTTTTTAATAAACTCCTTTCGTTCCGAGAGACCCGCACCATCCGATCGTTGTGACACACGAACATTCTCAAGATTCTTTGTTGGCGTACATTCTCTCTCATCAGTGTTTTCACGTCTAGAAAATTTACGCGAGGAACTTGGACGATCGCTGTCAGTATCACTATCGTCATACCCTAAACGTTTTCGTTCCTTTTTGATAAAGTCTTTTCGCTCCGAGGGACACGTACCGTCCGGTCTTCGCAATACAGGAACGTTCTCAAGATACTTTTTCGGATCGTAGTCCGCAGCTTCCATATTATCCCAATTTTCATCAGTCTCGACAGGCTTATGTTGGGGCCGTTCCTCCAATTTTGGAACAGGCACACATTTATAATTACTAATTAATTTGCGATCCGGACAGTTAGTCACGTGATTCTAAAAGTTAAGTAGTTAAAGGTTTTTCTAGAAAATATCACCTTTTTTAATTTTCAATATTTACAACAAATTCGGGCTCTGGCACCAAGTGAGTATTGTTAAACGGACATTTCTGCAATTCAGCATCAGGATGGTTGACACGGCACTTAATTAAATGTTTCGCTAAACGTTTTCGTAGCATCCTATGCGCTTTATCGTATGGACATTCAACCATATCGTCCTCATCGCCTGGAGCAAACATCATGATTGAGTGTTAATATTCTTAATTTGTTTGATTCCTTCTACTTTGTGGGCGAATATAACTAACATATGTATACGTTATAGACATATATGTGCAGCGCACATCCTTATATTCGTTTTTCGTAAAGTCTAATATGGCTAAGAAAATCCTTCCTTTTTATTGGAGTAAAAGGATGCTGCTTGATGGTTAATACTCACAATCTCAATGATTGCCATAATCGTTGCTGAAATTATTTAGTGGCATTAGGGAATAGTTAGTAGGACTTAATATTTTACTAACAATGAAATGTGTTCTCTCACAATACAGCATAAACATAAAAATGGAAAATTCAGGTACAACAATGCTTCAAACTTAATTCTATAACTACAACAAAAATCTCAAAAATTAAATATGAATGATTTGAAGAAATACTTCATCATAATATTGGACTAAAAAGTTGCGGTAAAGTAAATGCCGTTTTGCAAATCTTAATTTTTGAAAATAACTATTTTATTATATTTTATTTATTATATTTATAACTACTGTATTATTTTCAAAAGTAAAAGTTTTTGTATGAAGCCATTATTGACTCAAAATAACGTCATAAAGGTCTAACTCTTCGCACATAGCGAAGAGTTTTTATTAATACTATGTCACATAGGTTTTTCATAAATTTAAGTTCAAAATGTATAAATTTATTGTATTTGTGTTCATTACTTAAGAAAAGATCGTATACACATTCGCGTATAGTTGGTTGCTCATGGTAATCACTTCAATCCTGGTAAATAGAACCTTCATGGTAATAAAGGCGTTGAAACATACGCAAACTGTGATATACCACTGGAGAAATAAAGAATTAATAATCACTTAACACTGAATAGTCAACATTGTTAGAACGACGAAAGTGTATAAAGATTATAGCCAAAATTTTGCAAATTATTTACTCAATTTGATAAAAAGTTTTATATATAATTTTTGAAGATATAAAAATATTGGTATTGGAGGCGGCAACCATAACTATTGTAGAATTTATGGTGAAGTTGGCTGCACTTATACGAATGCTTTTCTATCAACACAACGTAAAGTTGGCTGTGCTTGAATCATTATCTCTTCTTTCTTTCTTTCTTTCCAAACAAAATGGTATGAACTGTGGTTTTTTGGAGCGATTTAAATCTAATTTTTTCGGCAACATCGGTTACGTGAATCATGGAGAATAATAAATGACTATCCATCTAAAATTATGATTTTATAAACGGATTATATATTTTGGATGAGAATAAGTTGTAAATCAAATTTGATTGCTAAATATATATACGATAGCAATTTCAAATTATATATATGCACTTAAGTTGAAAATGGATTTTCAAAAATTAAATCAATTTGTCTTTTATATTTAGACAAAAGGTACGTCCAGTTTTGGAAAACGTCATAATAAGACGCACACATTATGTCGTCGATGTGGCCGTTCTTCGTATCATATTCAGAAATCTACTTGCGCCCAATGTGGTTATCCAGCTGCTAAGTTACGTTCTTGTAAGTAAAACTTGCTAAATTGTGCGCATTGATTTTAATAAACGTCTGTGTTTTGAGGTTTTTGGCTTTACAATAGCTTCGCAATCCAAGCACGCAGGCAGATCAAAATTTTTACAATTTTTATAGTGAAATGATATCATATTATTTCATTAAATGACTTATTGTTGACATATTTTGACTTTAAGAATTTTGCTTTGAGTTAATCTTTTCAATTATTCTTGCAGATAATTGGTCTATTAAGGCTAAGAGGAGGAAGACAACTGGTACTGGTCGTATGCGTTTCCTTAAAGTTGTTAGGAGACGTTTTCGTAACGGTTTCCGTGAGGGTACCCAAGCTAAGCCCCGGAAATCCGTGCAAACTAAATAAAATCCTTATGAGTATTAAGTTCAGGAATATTTAGTTGAAACGTCTGTATACTTAGCTCCTTTAGGAGATATGTATAAAAGAACGGCTTTTTCATTTTAGTTGATAAAGTTAAATAAAAAATCAAACGATTTTACGACGAAATACTTGGATTTCATTGAACCGATTTTTTAAAAGTTTTTCTTTTTGGTCGATTAACAAAGTCTCTGCGAACAAAGTCTAGACGCAGGTAGTAACTTTTTTTTATTGGTCAGAACATTATTTTTAATCTTTTCCGTGATTACAATCTCAACGCTAATTAATAGGTATTTATTGATTTTGTCGATGTGGTTTCGGGGTCTATTGTAACTCTGTTAAAGCTTTAAAGGTAAAAAATGTGTGGTTTGTATTGTGTTAGTGATCGAGTAGCTAAATACAGTTATTTTACTACATTTTTCATATCATGTGTTGGTAAAATGTATATAACGTGGTCCACATGGTACTTGGCTAAGTTATTTAGAAAAATGCTTATCTTATTTGCTACTTTGATTCATTTCATAAAATCACCTCCGTAAAATGGTTAATATTTGTTGCTTGTTAACTTAGATATATCCGAATAGCACTGGATTGCAAATTAGCAGAAAACAGGATAAAAGGTCAAATTTAAAAAAGAAAAAAATGTTTACCTATTTTTACTATATTCACTTTCTAAAGTAATTACTCATCCATTAACATTATCAGTTTGATTTTTCTAAGTTTTTTTTTCGAAAGATTTTACTACCTGATACATTTATTGCGACAGATCATTAGACGTCTAATATATTTAATGCATCATCTTCAGTGAAACTTTTCTCTTTATACGAGGAAATTTCCATCTTTATACTTTTGTTGTCGTTATTAACATAGTTTTGTTGCGAATGCAGGCTCTAGGAATTTTAAGGTGTTAAGAAGTTTATGATTAGCGTCATTAGATTAAGCTTTTTTTGACTGTTCATCTATTTATTTACCTATATGTCACTAAGATTGATATAAAAAACTTTGCGTGTACAAACTTATAGTTAATGACCATGGGTGGTTTTTGAAAGTATACGTTATCCGCCTATAATGAGCAAAAGATTATACCATACAAACTTAATTGACCCAAAATATGGCTATGGATAGAAAACAACTACAAATATTATGCAGTTATGTTTGACATTTGATAGTTGATGGGCAGGGCTCAGGCGTAATTCGCCTAGAACTGCACCTATAGCAGGCAAGAAATTATGGTTTTTGATTACATACATTGACGTGAAAATGCTGATTAGGAAGAGCCTACAAATATGCTCGTAAAAGTAAGTAAAAAATAACTGCAGCTCGTATTGATCTAAAAATAGTTGTAACCGGTCAAATAAAACGTATCCACGTATTACACGCCTCACGTGTTACTTAGCTCAGATCATTCCATACCGACGCAAAAATGGTAGTGCTTTCTTTTTTTTTGCTTTGTAATATTGGATGTGTGTGTTACTTGGTTTATCAGCACGTTTTCAGTATTAACTTTATTCGCTAGACATTATTTCTTGTCTACTGTGACTCCACGCTTATAGCAGGCGTGTAACGCACACTCACGAAATAGGTAAATCGGTTCATAATCTATATATACGTATTTAAACATATATATATATATATATTTAAACTTTATAGTATCTCCGATGAATATTTCGTGATGTTATAAGGATAAGTCTATAGCGGAAGTGGAACAGCATCCCATTCGTCGATGGTTAATATAAAAATGTAATTACGTTTAATGTCAGACTTGTTTGGCATGCTGTGTGTTTGGTGATAAATTGAGGTAAAAATATTTATTATAATATAAGCCTGTTTGCCCTTCAAAATTAATACGAGACAATGTGTTTTTTTAATAGATTGCTTGGTTTGCTTGTTAAAAAATGGGTATATTTGGAAATTGTTTGGATTTTTTTTATTTGTTCCTAGTACAGCATAAAATTCACAAGCCCTTTAAGGGCCGATATAAGTAGTATTGTCGTAGGGAATAGAATGAATAAGTGTCAGGCAAATTCATAAAAAAAATTCAAGTATTGATACATGGCAGATGCAGGAGGTTTGAGTATTCCATGCCCTTTATCAACTTGTATTTTACAATGTCTAAATTTATAAAATTCATAAATTCACAAATTACAAATTACAAATTGCCTGTTAAGAGCAAAAACAGAGTTGTTAAACTGTGCAATGCAGTCCAATAAAAAAGACCCTTCAGTTCCACAAAAACCACATAAGTGTTTTAAGAGTTTAGTGTTTGAATTTTCTTCTCTGGCTAAATTAATTTTAATAATAATACTAATTTGAGTTTTATTCTCAGATAAAATTTTTATAGTTTTGTTTCTATAAATTCTTTTATTTCGTTTTTTTTTTGTGCATATATACGTACAAATATACATACATACATACATTTAAAAAAATTAAACCCTTAATAAATTAACGAACAGTTTCAAAGGAAGACGAAGTAAATATACAACGTTAAATACACACCAATAATTATAAATGTCTTTAAATTAAGTAAAACAATCAAGTGTATGTTATTAAAGCAGTCGTTTCATCTTTTGCGTGCTTCTTGTGTTTTATAGAAATAACTAAATAATTATAAATTAAATTTAAAACTAAACGTGAGACTATACAGCATTTAACAAATGCAAAAAAAACAAAAGTTAAAAAAAATAAAAATAAATTTTGATTAAATTCATTAATCACCATGCGAATGTAATAAAGATTTTGTTAGTTTGATGTCTGCTAAGGTTTCGCTATTTAGATTGCTCTCGTTACTGCTGTTGCTTTTACTGGTAGCGTTCCTTGAGCGTTTTAATAGTAATTTTTTCATATTTTGAAAAGGTGCATCAAATAATAATGTTAAGATAACGGAGGCTGCAAAAATGCATAAATATTCATTGGTATCACACTGTTGGATAATAGAAAGAGAATAAACGAGTAAAGTTGCATTCAATGATTCTTTAATGGGCCTTTATCAATTAAATATTATATATAACTTACAATCGCTGATACGAAATTATAATAATGATGAGCATGTCGCCGACGACCCACATTATAGAAATATATAGGGAATTGCGTTAAGTATATGGCATACGATAGTTTCGTAGAGATTTGATAATATCTCCAAGAGAAAAATCTTGTGATGCGATCTGCAAAGAAAAAAAAGAAAGGAAAAATCGGTTAATATAAAGCAACGAGATCTAGTGATGATAAGAAATGTTGTTACTTACTCTTATAACCATTGTGGGAAACAAACACAATCCAGCAAAAAAATAGACACCACGCGATGGGAGCAAATGCCGCATAAATGGCTGCGTGTGTGCTATTATATTTATAATTGATATCGCCCATAGGAGCAGGACCTAATACTGATGCCACTACACATGCCAAAGCAGCAAACCATCCCAAGCGTAATTGAGTATTGCTTAGCTTTACTTTGGGATACATACGTAGTATATAGCCCAAGAAGATACCCATTATATAAACCGTAGAACGCATAGGTGGAAAGGAATACATATAATCAGCAGTGCGAAATAAACGTTTGATGCTAAATATGATAGAATATAATTTACGCGTCCAACAAGATCGATCGAATAGGTTACTTACTTCGTGCCAAAGTAGATATAATTGGATAATTCATTAACTACTGTCGTATAATAACGAGCTGCAGTACCGAGGCCACATACTGTTAACAAGGCAATGAAACCATTCCTGGGCCATTTCCACAGTAACAAGATAATAATGGGTGCCACCGCGAACAGTTCAGTATCGATACCCAAATGATGTGTATGTGTCAGGCACATTTCACTAAAGCCAAAGTAATTATGAATGAAAAGCAAATTACGCCACCAGTGTTGTTTGCAAATGGTGGCATGGTGTCCGACCACAAGATTCCATTGAGGTCCAGAATCGACTATAGGCAAAACATAAGTGCAAAATAATATTAAAGCAGCCAAAGGCGGTACGATGCTAGAAAAGAGAAAACCATTTTACGATTATTATCATGTGTACTGTAAAATGGATAAATGAAGTGATCTAAAAATTTTCTGCTAGAAAAGCAAAACAACAAAAGTACACAATTCAACCACAAACTGCCTAAATTGCATGAATTTTTATATCCTACCCCACTTGTTCTAGGCATGCTATACCTGCAAGAACTTTAGGTAGAAGTTTTCATTTATTACACCAGTCAATTCAAAATCATTTTTTGGCTGGATTCAAACTTTTTCCGGGCGTCTTTTTGTCTGCCTGTTTATCGGATTTCTGTTCCTGAAATATTATGTTCAACACGTAGGGGTTAGTTTTCGACACGTTTCTGTGATATTTGCTATACTACTGTGCTTTAGCCGTACGCTGTTGAAAGTGAAATATTCACGACGACTTCTCATATAAAGTTTCATTTCGAAAAAATCGTTATACGAAGAGTAGTGCAATGAACGTGGGAAAATTGGATGGAATGCGACTAGTTTTGGAATCCCCTTTAACATAAACGTTCATGCTCCAAATAATTTTTCACATCACATCAAGCTTTAATTTTTAATAAGCTATGAATTACGAAAGTGATATAAAATTGCGAGTTGATATATAATTTAATATGTTTAGATTATGTAGGTATATATTTCGAACGCCTCCACCAAAAGAGTTCACATGAAAGGCACGGTTTTATATGGCATGAAGATTTAGTTTTTGCAATTTTATGACGAAGCTCCCTGAAGAATTGTATTATATTGTTGACGGTATAAGGCATATAAGGATCGAGGTTGTCGGACTCTGTATAAGATGTTTTTTTTTTTTATATCAAAAATAGTGTTCTCGATTAAAGGCCTATGAGTCCCATTGGGAGAAAAAGTCAATACTTCAAAAATTTGAATACTGTCCACAATGTTGACCGTTTCCATAATTTATAGGGATCAGTTGCCCTGTCTGAAAGGGTGGCGACGACAACCCGAAGTTGTCAATTATTCGCAGCTTTCGGAAATTGGCAACGGGATAGGAAAGTTGGACAATTAGGTAATGGTCTGTGCAATGAATTTGGAAACTAATTGAAAAAATTGGATGTTTCCTTAATGCAAGTGATTTTATTGGGTCTGCTTGATATGACCAAGCAACAAGAGTAACAAGAGTGATGAAAAGTCAGGAGCAATGGTAGAGCTCTTTAATAAAAAAAAAAAATTATGAAAAGCTGATTAATTTTAAATAATACCGTATCAAACGGCTGATATATTCATTCTTCAAGCGCACTGGTTGACCCTTTTTCAAACGACCAAATAAAGAATACGCTGTTAACATGCCGCTAACTAAGAGAAAAGGATCCGTATATAGGGAGGCAGCGCGGCCAATTACCGTCCATGGACGACCTAAACTCTGCAAAATTCGAAAAGGAAAAAAATATTTTTACTTTTTTTTGTTTATTCAAATAAATTTAGTACAAACCTCAGACATTTCTGTACGATTATTGTAGGGATTGAAAAACATGGCCATAGATTTATGGGATAACAATAACATGACAGCATTGAGAAAGCGTATACCGTGAACGGTGCGCACATCATCATTCGTATACTTTATGTCAAAAATCCATTTCCAATTTTTATCCAAAGCAAAAACGGTCAACCATTCATCTGTAAATATAAATATATTTGCACACATAAACATTGAATAAACTGTGGTCAGACCGTAGCATTCCCCTTACTTTGCTTTTCGTTTGCATTATTTTGAGTGCAACGATTGTAAATGGTCGATAATATGGATATGGAGACGATTGTTATAAAGAAACGTCTAAAAAAAAATGAAAATCAAATGAATAATTTATCTCATCTATTATTAAGAGCTCGCGAACTTACACAGCCCATGTGGTGTTGCGATCCCAGGCTTTGCTTTCTTTATAGGTGCACATCTGTGGTTCTACACGTACATTAAAAGTGATACCAGTCGAAACGGTTATGTTGTTAAGGAATTCTCTAACAGCATATTCTACGTCTTGATGTGTGCAAGAGGAGGGCACACATATGCCCCAATTTATTAAGGAATATCTCGGTACACGATGGCCCGGCTGGAAAACACCAAGAAAAATATTGTTACGAAAACTCCTTATTTGGCGATTTAAGTTTTTATGAAAACTAGACGATTTTCCAAGAAACAAAATTTCAGAGAAAGAAAAACCCAAAAACACAATTATGACGCTTGATCTGCCTCATGCAGCTGGCGACTCGCGAAGAGACTGACAACAATTGGCAGTAATTTAGCGGAAAAAGCGATTAACATGAAGATGTCGCGATGAGTTTAGGTAATCGTAAACCGTATCTTTACAGAAGGCACGAGTGACTGAGTCAAGAGGGTCGAGTCGTAACACTAAAGCGAATTAAAGCATTGCAAATTTAAATTCCTGAAAATAATTCGTGAAGCAATATTAATTAATTTATTTTGTAAATAAATTCTATACTATCCTAAAAATCACAATTCGCCGGTACGAGGTTAATTTCAAAAGGAGTTGAATAAATAACGTAGAAGTCATAAAAGGCGGATTTACGTTAAAAAATTAATTCATTTTTAAAATTGTAATGGGATTCAACGTGCGTACGTAGGAAGGTATATTTCACCGGGTACCGGGTAAATTAAGTTTGCACGGATGTTTATAACACTCAGAAGAGTTTAAAATGGACCGACCTTTTATGCGATCGACTCAGAACTATTTTCAGAAAATGAATGTAAGCGTTTGAATCGTCGTTCGTCTTATGTCTGCCCACATCATTTTTTGTTCCAACCCACAAGTTGCGACATTTTTGTGATATTTTGATGGAATTTGGTACACTACCACGTTTTGACACAGCGACGAACTCTATCGAAAATGGATTAGATCGGACCGATTTTACGACCATTCCCCATATAGAGGCTTATTTTGAAAAGACGCCGCATGAAATTTCTCGATAAAAGTCTTTGAGTAGTAATTTCAGCATGTTAAAAATTTGAATCGAATCGGCCGATAATTTGAAACTCCTCCTATATAATCGCTCCTGCAAAAAGTGCGTGTTCGTATAGTAAAGCCGCCTAATTTTTAAAGTTTGATAATAAGATTTGGTTCTTAACTGCAGTGTGACATGAAAATTAACTGTACTAAACTTCGACCATAAGCAGCTACAAATTGTACCTCACCTCGCATATTGATTCTCATGAAAGGCAAGCATTTCTCTGACAAAAAACTAGTTTTTTAATTCTTTGTAATGAAAATCAGCCTATAGCAGTAATTTGGCGTAGGAATGAACTGTGCGAAGTTGGGATCGCGGAGGAAGGAGGGAGGAGGAGTGTATTTTTTGGATCTTATTCCTTACAAGGGACGTAAGCCTCTTTGTAGGGCAGCAAGTTCCGATTTTTAGTATTTATGACCAAAATAGGTCAATAGTAATACGATTTATGCCAAAAAGATTAATTTCGCTAAATTTGGATTACGCCAGTCGATGTTCTTAGCCGCGTTCCATATAAGTGCATCCATAGTTTACATGAACGCAGGATATTATTTTTGATATTTTGTCATGACAATAAATGTAGAATTGTGTGAGGCGAAGTGGTGGGCGTGTAACTAAGGTGCAGCCTTGTCCGACTATAATGTCTTTGCTTGTTTTTTCTATACTATTTTTGTATGTAACTTCCCAAAGTATACTCAATGAAACCAGATCATCATTATTGTATAAAAGGTTTGGTCCAAGATCATCGTTATTTTATAAATGATTTGATCCAAGATGAATGCACTACTGTTGTGTATCCTCCCCTGAGAGCAATAAAGTTAGAATAATTTTTTTAACTTTCGTAAGATGTATTAGTGGTGCAAATATATGCGTGCAAAGGGCATCAGTAACGTAAACGATTTAAATATTTATCCCTATATGCTATGTCTGTTTGTAGAAGTCACAATTAAATTGTTAGCCTTTTTTGGTTCTAAAATTTTCCGTCCTTCGTTCAAGATTTGCACATATCTGACTGATAGTCAGCTGTTTTACGGATTCATTAAGTAATTTTGAAATACCTTTCGAGCTACATGCTATGCTTCAATAGGTTGCTCCGGGAAGGTTTCTTAGTATATTATTAAGAGGAACAGACACGTAACGTCGGCATATAAAGTTAAATCTTGCTTTAGAAGCGCGAGAAAATGTCTGTTCTACGACCAACTCTATCCTGCTTTGAAAGGTAAGTTTATGTCACGAGTTGTCGAGGTAAAGAATATCAGCGACAACACCGAATGTGGAACGAAAAGCGCAATTCACCCCGGAAAGAGAATTATAATATCGGCCGCTATTTAAACTTTGTCCGAAAAGTGTTCAACATTTAAAGTTTACATATAGTAGGAGCGGCAATGAAGCAAAAAGGCATTTCACGTCCGGTCGTACGACCATGCGACCATGTGTAGTTTTTCTATGAAAGCCTCAATGTCGTTATTGATAGCTCCATCAAAGACGTAGATGCTTTATTTGGACAATAGGTGGCAATTATCTGGATGATGCGTTAATGTAATTTAGTAATTCAGAATGGAAATCGAGTCAGTTTATAACTTACATAATAGGGTAAATACATATTGAGGCAACACAGCCGTCGAAGAGGAAAACAAACTCTTGGATAGATGTCCAAAATGTGGTGTGAATAATCAATCAAGTTTCCTGTTTCTGATAGCACCCAGAATTTTTAAGATTCGAATCCACTTCCTTTCAATTGAATTCTTTTATCTCCGAGATCCGTAGTTCCAAATCTTATCATTTTTGATTTCGAGATATCCAAAGGCAGAGTTTGATTTCATCGAACGTTCAACCCGGTCTAAAGTCTCATGAATGGTCATTTGTAATGCATCTCTTGACTGAGTGCTATGAAATAATAACTGAATATCATCTGCAAAAGCGTACACCGAGCATACTCCCGACTTAACCATACCAAAAAAGTTATTCAAATACATTGAAAATAACAGCGGACCAGGAACGGAGCCTTCAGCCACTCCAGATCTCATCTGCCGTATATGTGACTGCCGATTTTTAAACGACACAAATTGTCTTCTACCAGACAGGTACGACCTAAGGTACGCGTGCACGGTGTACTTGAAAACATGAAACCACTATTAAGTTTCTCCAACATCTTTCTGTGATCAACTCGATCAAAAGCCTTGGATAAGTCCATTGATACTAGACTACTTATTCCATATTCATTCAAGTCCCCTCTTATGGATTCAATAACTCTTAGCAACAGAGAATGCGGCATTACAACGTCGGCGATACCCTGTGTGGAACTGTTCAATATGCCGCCGGATTTGAGATATGATAACATGTCCAAATACCGTCGATACTATGGGTCAGATGCTTACGGGTCTTGGGATTTCGGTACTGAATGAAGCACCAGTTTTAGGTATTGGAATAACTTTTGCGAGTTTCCAGTTTTTTGGAAAAACAGAGGTTGTTGTAATGCTCTTAAATAGACGTAATATATGGCCACGTATTAAAGGAAAAGCCAAAATTCAAACCATCTAAATAATGGTTATTTATGTGGTCAACATGTAATTTGACATTGCCATTGACTGAGCCACTATTTCTAGCTATTCTCAACTGATTCCGCATACCCTTAGAGTCAACACTATTGAATATTCTACCCAAGTAACTTCTCTTCATTCTCCGTATAGTTACTTATTTTTCCTATCCCCGCAAAACACATTCCATTTGTGATAAGTAGGATCTTTAACATAAGCTTCATATGCCACGTCCCTAAGAAATCTTGCACATAGTACATCTGGGGATATCACTGACTCCGTCGACTTCCGCTTAATTTTAAATCGCGACAAGGGAAATGGGGAAAACAATTTGGATATCGAAATTTTGCGGGATAAGATTTTGGCAATTTACGTCATTAGTATTATAAAAGGGGTGCACCAATAGGTAATCCCGGTAGTCAATATACTCCTTCGAGATTCGGTTTGAATTTAAGGGCAATTCAAACGAAGCACATATGGTGTGACGCATGGTGGGACGATAAGAACGGACATTGAAATTAACTCGTAGTACACAAAGTAGTTTGATCAGATATAAGGACATAATCCAAAAGGGATGGTGTATTTTTACACACCTGAAAATGTATTGGTAGCATATTATGTCGTAGAGAGATATTTAATCGATTGCATAAAGAGCGTAATCTTAACGCTTCTACCGGATCATATAAGTCGTTATTAAAGTCCCCCACTACAACTATGTCATTGTGTCTCTCAAAAATATCACCAACCATCGATTCAAAGATGTGATCGCCGACAGCCGGACCCAGGCTGAAGGCTTATTCTTCTCCTATATCCATTAAAAATAGGATCATTTTCTTCAATTTGAATAAATAATAAAAAAAAAAGTTTTATTAATAGTAGGGCTTTTATATATGGTTCTTCTTCCATCTTACAGTACAACAAAAAATTCGTACGAAATCAAAAATTTCGGAAAACGTGATTCAAAATTTATTGAGTAGGGCTAAAGAGATTATTTGGAAAAATTGGTTAAAAGAAAAGAAAGAAAAAAAAAAGAAATGGTTTTGGATTGAAAATCGGCCCTGGAGTCGACAGAGTTTAATTTATTGAAAAGATCCCACGAGAAATTCGAGGAACCATCGGCACGGGAATTTCGAGAAACCTGGTTTCGAGAAAAGCGCGTTTAAAGCTTTAAGTTGCAATTTTAAGGAGAATATTATCTTACCCCTAATACATGTTACCTGCACCATACAATTGGTTTAATGGGTTCGAGTACTTGGCTGGGTATTCCAGGATTGTGCTTAAATTTTTTTCATCTTTTTGCGTTGTTTGCTTGTCTTTTGCATTTATCAACGTATGCAGGACACTCAAAATACGTATAATGAGTTTTTATGGCGACATTCAGATAATCGACTCTGTGTCGAGGTTTGTCGAAAGTCGATGATGATATTAATTTGAATGAATCGTGCTTAAGATGCCGCAAAATAACTGAATTAGGGAAATTTGAAAAAAGGACCATTCGTTTGGACAGTGCAAGGCAAACAAAGATGCCGTGATTTCCCGCTCACGTGCTCACGAAACTTTGTGAAAGAGATGTATCTGACTATATCAAGCTGATATACTGAAATATAACCAATTATCTCGTGAACTACATTCACTATGTCATTTAGTGATTCGTCACCGCATTTCCATGCAACTTCCAGAACAATTGCAAACTATCTACTTTGCAGTCTTAGCTTCTCTCGCCTTTAACTGTTATTTCTTACTTTGTAAGGAATCTCAATCAATCTCAAGATATCAATTAAGAAAGATAAGGCTTTTCATGGTGCTTGGGTAACATTGTTCGTAAATACACTGAAGTAAGTCTGGCTTTTATTGTCGTCAAATACGATACTAAGCGCTGCGATCCCCTAGGAAAAGACACTCTTGCTACTGAGACCTACACAAAAGAAATTAGTTCATCACACATGTTCACATGTGGTCCAGTTTGAGCAGCACAGTTGTTCCTTATTTCCAATTACTTAAAGTTACTTAAACTAATTAAGAATCTGAGTCGTTAGTCCATTTTCGTGCCCGCCTATCTTTTTGCACGTCCGTCCGTCCATTTGTTTGTATGCGTACCCGCAAAGACAGTTTGATTGTCAACGTTACTAGAAGATAGGTTCCATAACTGCAACTTGACAGTTATAATCTAGACTGAATTCCTTAAACCGAATTCAAAAATAAGTCTCAGGATAGTAGCAACTAAAAACTCGAAGGATTTAAAGAAAACTGAAAAACTTTAAGGCAGGAAAACTTTTCAGAAGATCATGTTTTGAGACTAGCTTAAGCGAGAGATCATTTTGAAATTGAATGAATGTGTTGAGCGTGAAAAACGTGTTTGTTATTAAATTCTGTTCAGAAAACGAAATTGCTTGTGCAGCTAACTGCCTTTGGACGTGTTATGGCGTTGGAACAATGACACAATCAAGAATTTATTTTAAACATAGTAGAGAGTTTGGAGACGGTCGCAAAGACGACTACTGATGAAAATATGAATCAATTCAAAAATATTGCCTTCAAATATTTTCCGATTATGTGTGAGAAACGTTGCAGGCGCTGTTCGAATTGTAAAAATTCAATTAATTTTGAGTGATATTCCGTTTCGTTTGCGGCCTTGCAAAGCTATTCAAACCTTTTTAAGATCATCATTATATCCAGATCGCCAAAGTGATCTTTTCGGCGAGTGGTGGTAATCCCGCATTTTATATATTACTGTCGATGGCAGATGGATTTATGCTTACGATCCAGAAACGTTTTATCAGTTAACCAAAAAAACAAAAAAATTGAGCTGAAATCGAAATAACGAAAATTCGTTGGCAATAATTCCCAACAATTATCAAACACACTCAACTCTCCAACTAATGAACCCAATAGCATAATAACTTCTATTACATGGCACATGCATCAAGTTTGCATACATTAATAAAAAAAAATTCGCCACATTTTTCGAACCAAGAAACACACATGTACACATGTACGTACATTTGTGCATATGCAGGTTTAAATTTCGCTTATTATTATTACTATTAATTATCATTATATGATTAAGATCGTAGCATGGCTCGAGTACTTACGTCATTAAATTCACTTTTAAACGGTCCATGCGATTGCACCAATTTGAAAAATGTTTGCAAACGTTTGGATTTATGCGGTAGTATGGGTTGTGCATACGCCAAGCAATATTTTCCTTTAATTTCGTCATATTCATTGCCATCATTCCCCTCATCGCTAGTATCGTGATCATTTAAGCTTGGAATTCCATTACCCAACCGCTGCTGAATGCTTAAGCATTCATCAAAATCACCGTGTTGATTGATGTTACCGTTCAGTATGCCCGATGATAGCTTGCCAGTGGAATCATGCACTAAAGGTTTGTGAAAATTTCGTACAAAAGATTAAGTAAAATTATTTATAAAATTATAATTTCGAAGCTTTGAAAAAGTTTTTTTTTTTTTTTTTTTTTTTTTTTTTTTTTTTTTTTTTTTTTTTTTTTTAATGTAAACTTTTTAGTTTCTTAAATGATGGCTTTTTTCATTAATTTCATTTTTCTTCTTCTTATGGAATAATGCCTTGTGTCGATAAATATTGTTTTCAAAGGGCGAGCAGACTCGCTTCGCATCACATCTTCTTATTTTATTGTGTTAAGCAAATAATGAAGAGGAAATATCGTTACAACTGAAAAAACAAATACCGGTCTGTTTAACGGCATTATTAACAAATTCATATTATGCCGCTAACACACTTGTAAGTTTAAGGTTATGTTGCAGTTATGCTTCCGTACATATACCGAGTGTTTGTTCAAATTGAAATACACCCTGAACGCAATTTCGAAATTGAAGAAAATTTCGAAACCAAACATAAATTTATATAAAATTAGTAAGTGAGAGAAGTTTGCTTGCTCGCTTGCTTGCTTGCAGCACGAATCTTCATTTGTTATCGTCGCAAAACTCAAGTTGTTCACTGTAGGTGTGACTGAATGAATCAATTAGGACGCCTTCACCGTTCATCACATAAGTCTCTATTACAGATCTTAGAATATACGTAACAGGTGGACATGGAATGGCAAGTTCGGGGGGTGCGGGGTTTAAAAGGCTTAATTTTTCCTCATTTTTTTCTTACAAAAATTAATAATAGTTTTGCTTGTTTAAGATTACATTCGTTCGTTGCATTTTCAACGTGAATGATCTCAGTGCTACATTTTGAATGTCAATTCTAAATTGTGAATGGAATGACTTATCAGACATCCAACTAAAGCATTCTATTCGGCGTCTCCAACTTTTTCCTTCTTTTACTCATCAAAAGGAATGTTTGGGCATTCATTTTGCCCGCTGCTAAGTTTGGCATAACCGTGCGTGCCGTCCTTTGGCAAGAAATCAAAACTGACGGACAAACAGACAATCTTAAATCGTTCAGAACATGATTCTGAATCGATCGATATAATAAAGGGTGGGCGTATTTCAAGTCATCCTAAATGTTGTATATGCCCGCACTAACTTCTGCCGCAAATGGCACAGACTACGATTATTGCAAACAATTGTTTACGAGTATTTCCCATCGCTAGCCATATATTTTGCACTCCTGTCTAACCATTTTAGGGATGCCAAAAAGCTGCAAAAAAAGCTGTGACAAATCTGACGGACACCAGCGCAGTGAAACGCTGCTCGTCAAGCCCATGTCCATTCGATGCCAACAAGCAATAATCGAACGAAGCCAAGTCCAGTGAGTAAGCCACAGCCACAGGATGTATTTCCCGACTGAAAGTGTCAATCGTTTTATTGACCGGTTTTGCTTTGTACAATGACGCATTATTATGAAACAAAATCACTTTGTGTTGTTTATTTTGTTGTTTTTGGTCGTCTCTTACGCAAACCTTGATTCAAATCGATAGCGTTCAGACGTCAGCTTCTCAGGTTCTAGTCCTGTTTGTCATTTTTGAATCGAAGCATTATGATATCCCAAGAGCAAGTTCACTGTTCATCGGGCGATTCAATGCGATTCTGCAACAGTTTTCTTCTGGAACCGCAAATCGTTTTAAAGTCGGCATGTTGAACGCTGTCGCAAACTATGCTCTCGTATGAGAATTGTATTGAGATGTGTTGAAAAGTTTGTTGTTGTTGTGCTGTGGCTTGACAGTAGCTATGGGAAAATACCGGTTTCATATTTACATACCTGGTGGACATACTTATCGCGGGCTTTCAAATCCTATCTTTTGTATGTGTGTACTATCAACACTCGGCTTTGTGCGTTAAATTTAGTAGCAAGTGGGAAAATAGGCTGATGGGCGGGCAATGATTAATGCAATGTAATTTTTTGTAGAGCATTCTTCAGCGACAGCTTGTAAAAGCTTACCTATCACTATATAGTCCATAGTGTTTAGTGTTCTCAAGTAATTCAATGCATTGCAAGCAACACAACAATACATCAAATTTGCTCTTACTTCGATGTAGTTCGATGTAACTAGAAGTGGATCTAGTTGTTAACTTTGGAGGGAAGGGCAAGAAGTTTCTTAAGAGCAGACACATATTTGGATCAAGGGGGTTTTTCATACGTGTACTGGCTGCGGGGTATTAGAACCGCCGACTCAAATACAAAATGGCTGAATTATGTAGAACACCGCTACATAATGGAGAAATTCGTTGGTGTCAGCGCGAAGGCAGTTGGTAAGGATCTGCCTTAATTCGATGATAAGGGCTTATCCCTTGCCTTTCATCATCAACTCATTTGTAGTACAACACTACGCTATATATGTTAGCAAATGGTAATGCGCCACCATCAATAAACCCCAAGAATATCTGCTTAAACGCCTTCTAATGCCCCTGGCATGAGAGCACGATTACGAATCGCGCAGAATTCGCAAATTCATAGTAACTTGTACAAAATTTTGGAGCAGATTTACTTATGTGTGCTCTCGGAAATGATCGCAAAACTATTACTAGATAAAGCGTCTTGAAGTTCGGCTAATAGTAGGCTTCATGGTTATGGTGTAAAAATATTTTACATCTGCCGATGGATAAGCCATCCGTATTTTCCGGATCCCTAAAGAAATTTCGCAGTAATAATACGAAACTTATTTTCGTCCTAAGCTGGGTGTTCATTAACGCAGTATAAAATAATTTAAATATATTTTAATTTTTGTAGGCGCGTCATTCTCTACACTGAACTCTTTAGTGTTCTCAAGCTGGGGTTTATAGAGTTTCACTTGATTAAGTTAAAATTTTTGTACACCGACAAAAGATGGCTAAGCGGAGCGACAGAGACAAAGGTCTTTATATATTCAGAATCTTATGGGGACCAAGAATATTTGCATATAGTAGAATATCTGATGGATGTTTTTGATTGTTGCAAGTCTGGGGCACGGTGGTGTGAACACGAAACGATTATTTTTTTTTTTTTGGAATATATTCATTTATTCGCATGGTAGAAATATCTATGACGACGAATATCGCGTATTATTTTCGGAAACACTTTATATCGCATTGGCCTTGATCTGAATTTTTTTTATCCTTAGTTTCAATCGGTTTATTATTTGCTAAACATTTTTCATAAGCACATGCCAAAGATCGAAATCAATGCCATTATATGAATCAATTAAAAGGAGTTTTATATACGCGTACATACATACATACATATTGTATATTTTAAATGATTTAAAATGCATTTAACATGCTTAGTACATATTAATATAAGAGTTGGGTGTAACAAAATGTTAACCTTGTTGTAATAACATAGATTTGAATCGATAATGGAATGTCAAAGACCTTGATCATGCATTTTCCAAACCTAGTTTTTTTTTCTCAACTTAGCTTAGAGTATAGTTAATATCAAATAAACTTGAAAAGCGCGCTTGTCTGGGAACTATGACTATGGCAGACCCACATAACCATAAACGTTCTTTTGGTAAGACGAGACTGACAGTTGAATCAAAAAGCAAGAATTCTACGAACTATTTCCAATACATTCAAATATATTACAATCGAATAAAAGTACTATTGGTCAGTAAGTCGGGTATCTATCAAATCAAGATGAGAATTGTTATCTTGTTATCTTTTTTTGCACGCAGTGTCAAGAGGATATTGAACTTCTCGTAATTACTTCACGCATCTTAGCGACCTCGGCGTTCAGATATAATTACTGCAATGGTGCAAAGTGTTTGCCATCAATTGTACTGCCCGACTGGTTGACTATCTGCGCATTAGTAATTGTAAATAGCGTGCGCTTGATTTCTTACTTATTTATTTAATCTTTAGTCATTGAGTGCCTACAACAAATTTTGTTCACAATGCAATTTATAAGAAAAGAAAAAAAAAAAAAAAAAAAAAAATTTCATTTTTAATGAACACATACTTAGAAACATTTCAGTATTAAGTTGGTGGCAAAATTCTGCCGTTTTCTTTTTTTTTGTTATAATTTATTTATATTTTTGCTTTCTTTTTTATTTCCAGAAAAATTGTGCGGTAGATATCCCCTTGGACGTAGCTGTAGTGGGTGCTCAGTTGGTGAAGGCACACAGATCCGCTAGGCCGCGGCCACCTTCCTATATATCATTCTCCCCCTCTTCACTTCTCCTTTTTTCCAGCCGTGATCGTATTACACGAATACGGGACATCCTCTGAGTGATTGGTAATTTAAAAAAAAAAAAAGGTTTTTTTCCTATTTCGTGTTGCTAAACACGAACTAAGGTAAACTAATAAAAGAAGCCATGGAAGCGGAAAAAAAGAGAATATTGCAGATAAATAAAAGTGTTGTTCGTTGTTTCTACAATGGCGAGCTATGATCTGAATTTGTTTTCAAAAGTTGTTGGATTGTAAAAAAGCGAAAGCCATCTAAGAACTGTTAATATGATTGTTGACTTCTTTTTATGGTCTTTTGAGTGTTCTGCGATTTTCACAATCGAACGTTTAGTTTAGCAGAGAGTTTATCTTCTGTTACGTATTTCAAATTTAAATTCAAATTACGAATAGCCGGAAATGTTGTAAAAGACTTAACTCAAATCGGGTGCATTCGAAGCACAGGCACAGGAATGGGTATAAGGCGTTCAAAGCAACTTGTGAGGCAGTAATTTAGTTGCTTTCCTTTTATACGTGCTACTGAGAAATGGGGGCACATTCACTTTGTCCTTTTATTAGCAACGCGCTTCTCAGTCGACCATTGAGATAAAAGAGCAAAAGGCAGTTGGAAAATAATTGTAATCCGATCCTAAACACATAGCGTTCGAAAAAGAAAATTAATGCAAGTCTTGACAAAATTAACACGCTTTTATTTCTCGTCCATTTTTAAGGAGTATGTTCAAAAAAGATCGAATCATTCCGACTTTGTTTTTCAACACAACACGAGCATTAGTTAATGCAATCAAACAATTCGTATGTGACGTATAAATCATTTCAATTTTTATTTCTATGCGAAACTAAAATGAAGCCTTCGTGCACATATTTGTTATAGAAAAATCTACACAAGAAACTGCACATAACATACATACATAACATATTTTGCAAAGCCTCGCGAATATGTAAATTTCGATTCGTCTTAGCAGAGGGACGTGATGAATCGACTGAATGCATAAACCGAAATTGTTGAAGCAATCGAAAGCCCCGTTCAAGTCAATCAGCCTACTTATAAAGTTATCTAAGTACTCTTTCATCTTTTGTCTCTCTTCGGCTTAAAGCTTTTTAAATATTTTATTGTTCTTCAACTATGTTCGTCACAAAAAGCTACATACAAACCATATTTTGTAGGGCTGAGTTTCAGTCACGCGGACGCTTGTATGGCTTGGTAAACGTAGACTTAGTTCCTCTAAATTTAATGCAGTTAAGTTTTATATCAAATTATTCTTATAAAGCAATTTTCCTTAGCAAGATTTCAATGCTCCAAATATCCAAAATTAAATATATTCGCCCTATAGAAGCTTACGTTGCATGGGAATTCTAATGTGGGGTACGGTCCAAAAAATGGTGAAAATTCGGTAAATGTAATTTCTATGCCAGATTATTATCATGAAAATTGTGAAAATTACGCCTTTTTATCAAACGAACATTCAGTTTTTGTTAGAATACCGAAATAATGTTATTCAGCGATTTTTGTCGAGAAATTTGGAAAAATGCATTTTATTTCATATACCGAATATTCAGAATAAAGTTTGGTATGAGAAAAAGTTGTCCGACCCAACTCGGAGTACCAAATTTTATCAAAATATCTGAAAAATTGCGACCTATAGGCTGAACATAGAAATATATAGACAAACTTCAGATGGACGGACAGACAGGCAAGCTTACCTCAGAATCGCTTTTTGAATCGATTGGTGTAATAAAAGATGGGTCAGTCTTAAGTCGTTCTGGGTATTATGTGCATCTGCACACACTTAATATGCCCTGTGCTACAAGTGGTGTAGGGTGTAAAGAAGCAATAGGGCCTTTTTCAAAAGCGATAAAATAAATTTTGATGAATAGATTGCACTCTATTCCTTAACAATTATAAAAGGAAAATATATCAATTAATTGAAATCATAAATGCTTATCATATTTTCGGACAAATATAAAATCGAAATATTTGACGTTATTCAATAACTTACGTTATACGAGTTGTTATTAATTTCCATCTAGCCTGCCCACAGGCAGTAACATTTGCTTGTGGTCTTTGGAATGAAACGATTGCTTTATCTGATGAGGACACGAGAGACTTGCCAATAGATATTGCGAATGCTCTTGGTTTTTCCAACGCAACATGCATAATTGTGTTCGCGTCCCTACTACGAGACTTGATTCACCATTCCTAATGCAATGCTTATTAGCAGTTCATATAATTGCTTCTAATGTAACGCCACGTTGACAATTTTTATATTATTAAGTAAATCGACATCAGAAGTTTCCATCCAACCTAATATGTTCTGCATCTAAATATGCGTAAGACTGTCTTTTTCGTTCTCACTTCTCCCCGTTGCGCGCGCAATCGAAACTAAAAAGTTGCTGAGTTTAGACATCGCACTATAACTAGGTAAAGTTCGTTAATTGGCCTTCAATTCATTTATAATAAAAGAAAAATCATTGAACGTTTTTTCAGACTTTAAACTTATCATAATTATATATTATCTACGTATTATATCAAATATGTAGATAATATACATATTTATTCTGTTGAATAAATTAGAAATCTATGAATGATTTTACAAGAAAACTTCAAGGACACATTTCAGTAAATCAAAACGCCTTGCTCGGGTTCGAACAAGTGTTAAATGCTCCATATCTACCTTCGGTGGTTCTCTAGATGAGCCAGTGAGGCTAATGAGTTGTTTTCTTTAATACTTTCGAGGAATTTCTCCAAGTACTTGGAAGAAATTTTAAATTCATTGTATGCAGATATAGTTAAAGAGAGCAGTACAAGGCACAAGGTTTTTGAACTTAACCTAGGTAATTGAAGCCATTAACTGCAGCTTTCTACCCTAATTTGTGCCTTTGCTTTGTGATCAATAGACGGGTGGAAACACTTATTACTTTTGGTGACGAGCGTCTATCTATTGCTGTACTACTAATAGTGCCAGCTGTTGAATTGAGGTAAACGCGTCTTAACTTTATGAAAAAAGTCAAAAAGGCTTCATTTATAAGAAGTCGATAGTCGGTACTGTCCTCTTATTTGACGCTGTTATCCTAAAAGAATTGACTTTGTTCTGAAGTGAGCTATTCATGTTTCACTTTCTCCTATATTTTAACGCGTCGCCCAACCGTGATTTCGGTATAAATAGGATAAATGATGATAGTGTAAGGAAGGAAAAGTAGGTGAATGCAAAGATTGAATAGACGCGTCCTCGACACAATTTTAAACTTGTTTTGAAATTGTTAATAGTGTGTTACCATGACATTAAGACTACACTCTGTTGTTGTACTTGGCTCCACTCATTCATAATTCTGTACACTTGAAAACTGTTTGGCTGAACTTTGGTTTTGGAATTATCCAGTGACTTCTTCCAATGACTTAATCGACTTTTTTTCGATATTTCGATTTTATAATTCTTTCATTAATCACACTCGCAGAGTATGCAAACTTTTCCACCGATAGCCTAAAAATAAGCTTCATTCAGATATACGCTTTGGAGATCTCATAGGGTATATGCTACATATATGTAACACTGGCGTAGTAGTGGACCTATTCTAGCCGTTACCATAGAGGCCAGCAAAACCTCCCCAATAACATAAATAAATAAGAACTTGCTACCTACCTAAGTAGAACGCTTTTAAGTCAAAAGCATTGATGTCATCCAAACTATTGGAAAAACAATAACTGAATATTTTTTTATTCAATGCGGTGAATCGTCTCTTGTTGATTAGCACAATTGCAGAAGAAAAAGAAGAATAAGCAAATATCTCAGAATTAATATGCGGGAGCCATACTTTTTTTTGTCAAATTCGATCGATCGATGACCCGGGATCAGAAGCAAATAGTCGAAAAAGTATGTACTTATGTGAGGTTAAGTACTAACTAAATGCGGTGTTTTCAGCAAATACCTCGTTGTGAAGCGTTGTGTAGAAAAATATCAGCGACGACGATGAGGTCCCGTTTGTTTTTCTCTTTTCGCTTTTTTTTCGTGAATTTTCCCTGGGGTATAGTCTTAATGCAAACCTTAAGACCAACCACCGACCATCTCAAAGCAATATATTAGGTTGGGGAAAAAGAAATCCATTATTTTTTCGGTAGATGGCTGCACTGGTAGATTTCTCG
>KK502456.1:253324-295422 GCA_000688735.1 Glossina austeni
TCAATAAAATCGGAGAAATGATCGGCGTTAGCAGTCGTAACATCGCCCAGGAGCTAAAAATCGACCATAAAACAGTTTTAAACCATTTACACAAAGCTGGATTCAAAAAGAAGCAAAAGAAGAAGAAGAAATAATGGATTTCTTTTTCCCCAACCTAATATAAAAATTTGCAGTGTTTTTTTTTTTTTCCCATGGTAAGTGTATAAGTTAATCTTTAATTTTAGATAAGTGTCGGTTATAAATGAAAGGCTAATGTTGTTCGTTTATTGAGCGCATATTGTTAGCGTATTTTTGCACTGAAATTGTCGACAATTCCAATATATGTTTGCGCCTAGTACAAATTGCTGGGTGCGATTCACTCCCCTTTTCATACTTAGTCAGTGATCATTGAACATTTATACATTCCCAAAGGTTTTTGGTGGCCTCTTCGAGGCCGAGTTGCAGACATTGGAACGGATGGACAGTTGGACATAATTCAAAATCAAGCGCTGATCGGCCGGTTTTGGCCACTGCACTCGACAGTCAATGTCGAGCTTGCTTCAAAAATACACGATTGGTTCGCGTGAAGTGCAACGTTCTCTTGAAATATCTTGCAATTGTTCGCACAGGTACACAGGCAGGTTTGTGTCACTGACCTAACTGGCACAGGTATGAATTCGCTATGGCAAGTTTTGTGTATAATTTCTTTGCAAGTTGTGCTCTTCCAAGACAACTTATATTGGTCACAGTAGCTGGATAACTAAACGTCTTTGGACCCGGCACATGAACTTTGCAAACTTATCAACTAAATAGGCTTCAAAATTCCGGGACAAGAAGACAATATTTTGGCTGTGCGCGCGAATATTGGCGATAAAACAAATGTGTCTTCCTTGAAGTGTACAAATCGTTACAAAGGCATCATCGTTAAATAGTGCGATATATAAGCATTTGAAGCTTCATGTCAATATGTACAACACAGAAAACTGCATACATACTTTCATACATATAATAGAATACGATTTCGTTGATTACGCAAAAAAGATCTCTATTATGAATCCGCCGATACATAAGATATGAAATCTTTGATGCGTTTTTTTTGCTTTTCACAAATGGATTGACACGATTGCTACAACGTCGTATTCTTCGTTTTTTATTGCAACAAAATTCAACTTCAAAATATATTTTGACAAATGCTAACAATTAAATAAATATTGTACAAAGAAAACTTTGCAAAGTAAAGTGCGAGACTCGCAAATGAACTTGTTCGGAACAAGTATGCATTATTGACATATATTTTGTTGTTGTTTTTTTTTTTTTTTTATGGTTTTTATGTTTTTCTGTTTCGTTAAAAAGACTTTGTTTTATAAATATTTATTTATGTTTATTATGCATTGTTTAAGTATAGAGATACGAGTTGAATTTGTGTTTGATTTTTAGCCGGCTATTGGATAATCAACAGAACTAGGGCAATGATCTTTGCTTTGTGTCTTTTTTTTATGTAGTTTGGAGCGGTTTAGTTTTTTTTTTCATTTATTGTACATACAAAGAATTACAAAAACAATTATCTGAGACATCTTTCGATTTTATTCTATATTTCGAAATGAAAATCACTTTAAGCACTTATTTACTTTTCATATATTGCGTAACTTTTTATTTTGACGAAAGTGACTCATCATCCGCATTATTATTATTATTATTATTATTTTATTATATAAAACATTAAGTGGCTCGCTCTCAGGTGGTAAATTTGCTGTGAATAACTTCATTTATTTTTTGATTATATTAATACATATTCAGTGCATAGAATGTGATATGTATGTGCTTACAGGGTGGGCCATAATTTATGTCAATGTAGCAACGCGGGAGTAGTTTAACGTAAGTGCTCCTTGAGATCGCCGAGGTAGAAATAGGAGAAAGATATTTTTACCACAACATTTGTCCCTTTTATTAATTGCATTGATTATGAGTGATTATGGATTATGGATGACAAAGCGTGCTCTTAAAATCCATAAATTTACGGGTTATTTATCAATTATTTACAATACTTTGGGAGGTATACCGGACGATGTGGTTTTACATTCCAAGGAATCATTGTGGTTCAATAGAAGAAAACAATGTTGGCAAGACGGCGGTTATCGTTAAGTCCGATGATTCAAAATTCTTGCGCCGTGCTGTGGAAAATATGCTGGTTTTGGCAAGACGGTGTACCATCAAGTGAATCGGGACATAAAGTGCCGCTTCTTCGAACCATTTTTGGCCATAGAATCATTCTTCGTAATACAGATCTTTCTAGGTCACCATCTTCGCCACAAAACCATCAGACCGTTGCCCTTGCGGCCCACTGACAGAACATATAGATATCAATACCCGTCAAATAAGTTTAGCAACCTCGAGATGTGCAGTTATGTGGTAAGAAATTATTGCGTTTCTATACGTAGGTGAGAGAACTCTTTGGTTCATTATCTATGTTATGCTGGTACTCGGATAAGTAGATCAACGTACGCAAGGAGCTATGTTGCTATGTGACTTAAGTGGTACACCCGGTACATTTTTTTAAATTTACGTCAGCTGCAGAAATTCAAATTTTACAAATCATTTATTTTTAAGTACGTACTCGATACGCGAGTACATTTATGATATTTTCTTACACATTGAATTTTTAATACAAATATTTATTTGCATATAGATGTGTGTTGTTGTGTGAAGGCGGCGATTTCAATTTCACAACAGAAAAAAGTTTTTGTTCGACTTAAGTCGCCGGACTCAACTTCAACGAATAGGGTACCGCATCACTGTCAAGCCGGTATATCCGAATTCGAATCTCAATGCGTTGTACTATATACTAAGGCTGATGTGTGGTCATAGTTATAGTGAGTGCTCTATCGGTAAAGGCATAACACTTATCGAATGGGCATACACATCCTCGGGTCTGCCCATTCCCTATCCCTCTCTTCGCCCTTCTTTCTGACCGTCACCGTATTACACATATAGAGGCCACTCCTGAGTGATTGGTCGTACGTATATACATACATATATATGTATGTATCCTAGTAGACATTCCATGCTTTTAGTGGTTGGTGGTAAATGCATATCGAAGTTAAAAATAATATTCCTAACCACACGTAGCGTGCTGTATGAATGCATCCATGCATACAGTATAAAGTTGATGCGAGAAGCAAACCGATCGAGGGATAACCTTACCGATGCTTACCACGACTGGTGCTGGCCAAAGATAGTATACGTCACAAAAATTTCATACCTTTGTCTAGAGATCTTATAAAGTACATATACGGAATGATAACATCTAGGCTTGCGTTGGAGTGCCTTGCAGTGTAGGCAGGCGCAATGATGTGCACGTAATGTGGGTGCCTGTCCACTCGGGTGTTGAGGGCAACGAAAGGCTCACCTTTCTGTGACGTACCAAAAAGCTATATTAACAGGCTGGTATTGCAAACGGCGCAGTAGCAACCCGATTGCCGTTGGAAGCAATGGGCAGGACAACGGCAGGAAAAAAGATTCATAAAATCTTGCGACATAGCACATAAACTTCTGGAACTAAGAAGAAGCGGCCTAGGTTTAGTCACGCGCTTCCATACGGGTCATAATTTCCTCAGGTACATCCGTCCGAAAAACGTGGTTATGTCCGATACCAATTCATGCAGATTCTGCCAAGGGGCGAGTGAGACGCCCCATCATATTCTATGTGAGTGTGAGGCAATCTGCAGAATCAGACACCATGTATATGGTGTTCCGATCCAAGGAAGGTGGCGCAATTTATAAAAATCCTAAAACTGGAGAGCTAGGGGATTGATCGAGTATAATGGATCTTCTGGGTCGCTGTTCGCCCACGCAATTAATAATAATAATAGTAAATATATATGTGCTTGATCAGCATCAAATTGTGAATCAATTTAAACATGTCCGCACGTCCACGCGTCTGTTCGCTTCTCCATTTGTCCATCTGCACATTTATATAATACCTGTGGTCAGTATTGAAAATAGGCTGAACTGGTCAATGAGCAGACTACAGTAGATTGTAAGCTGAGAACATCTTTGCTTTCGAAAATATGCTTTCTTGTTCGATACCTATAAACTATAACAGTTATGATCATAAGAATATTCACATATATTTTATGGATGATTCTGCAATAAATGTACAAAAGAAAAAAAAGTGCCACACTTGCTCAATATTATATAGGGTTGAGTTTTTCGGTCCTTACTAAGTTTCTTTCCTTTTTTTTATAAGGCGCAGGTGATGAGTGCAGAAAATTCAGCCACAGCTGAATGGGATATATGCTTACTACTTATTCATATATTTATGAAAGATCTTATGGTAAAGTTTACCAAGTCGAAGTCAAGGTTATTCTATAGATGTCTCATTTGGTGATTACCAAAATTCATTTCGGTTTATTGAGATTAATGATAAGCAAATTATTATTTTGACTGAATACTTAGCAGTTGCAAGTCACATGAAAAGCGATTTGGCCCGTTAAAAACCCCGATACACGAGTGCAAGGAAGACGAATTAAGCATCCTCGTTGTCCGGGCGCTCGTTGGTTTAAAATCACATCGAGACCTGAATTGTATTTAGGAACGTTTTTTTGCTTTATGAAATATGCGTGTATTTTAAGTTACTTGCAAGGAACCAGGCCATTATATCCGACTTTACAGACGCCAGATGAAGCTACTATTGAAAAGCATCTCTGTTTTATTACGGTCATCCAAAATTTGGCACTTACTTTGTAGCTCATAGAAAATTATTGAAGTTTACTTGCGAAGAGACGATCAATTATTTTCTATGCGGTGTTGACCACAACTTCGCAAAACTCTTGGAATGATAGAATGTCGACTAAGGAGTGGATAACCTGAAATCATACTTCTACCAGAATGTCTATGTGCGAGGAATCTTGAAGCTGTGGAAAGAATACTAAAAATTTACTGGACATAAGGAAAAAATATAAATTTATTTCTTATACAAAGAACAAAAGGCAAAATTATCTGCTTCTTAAGACAAGTCTTGGACACACACCCATGTTCTAAGAGCGAGTCTAAGTAGTACACTGTAGAGTGCTGAATACAAGGGCGACTCCTCATTTGCAACGACTATCTTTAAGCTATACGCGACTGTACAATTGAACCACGAGTAAATGTAGTTCTGGACTGAAAAATCGCTATTTATGGGGAACTTTATTTTTCCTTTGTAATACGCTAGCTAGGGCTATTAAATCGTTACGAATGATATATCATGGATGCCTTTCGACATAATTATGATGCCAAAATAATTATGATGCCCAGTATGCGAACTATTAAGAGGGACGATGAAGCTGAATATATCCGTTGTCCATTTGGGAAGTTTAGTCGGGCGTGGTCCAATCAATTTGAAAGAAACTACGTAAAGCTGTCAGCAAAAACTAGTGTAATTGAGATGAAAAACGAAGGCACTATGCCACAACTCATGACATCGTAAGTTTTCAGTATGAGGAATTTCTGCTTCATATAGCAAAACTCGTTCAGGCAAATTTGCTAACGGCAAATATCACTCCTATGGATTAGTACGGGTTTCTATTGCTTGTTCAATCACTGCTCCATCCGTATAACAATACCAAAATACGGCTTCGCTTCTGGATAGCCTGAAAGGACTAATTGTCTGTTTCGCACCAAATTCATGTTCTGCATGAAAGAATAGCGAACTAATAGCTATTGTTGGACAGCACATTGAACAAATTAACTTCTAACGCTTCTTTAGAATAATATCTCGCCAATTTTACTAAAAACTGAGCGCATTTTTATTTGCCCATCTAATGCATATATATATATATATATATACATATGCATGTATTTGATAGTTACAAAATATTTTGCTAATTAAGGTCACGGTCACGGCTGGTCGATCAAAATCTGACTGAAAAATTTTGACTCTTAGCTTGTAGATGACCTTGTCGCATATGATAGATTAATGTATGTTGAAGACTGTACAGTAGAGTTACGACTCTTCCACGCTAGTGAGCATGTTACCGATTACTTAAGCATGTATGCGATAACTTTCTGTTTTCCTTCCGAAAGTAAGCCCGCTTGTAACAGGTGAAAAACCACAAAACACAAAAATGTATGTCTCCGCCTAATCGAGTACTCATTTTCTTTACTTCTTTGTAATCACACAGATCCATTTCGTGCATCGTGTCAACTGGAATGCCGAAATTAAGAGTTCATTCGGAAACAATTGTGAAAATTTTGTTTTTAAAATTTATTTTTCAAATTACGTAAAATCTGCCTAAAGGTTTTACATAAAGCTTTTCGTTATCATCTCTTTTAGGTTTTTTTTTTTTTTTTCAATTTGCATTGAAAATTTTTTCTAAACTTTGAAAAAATGTTTTCATTAAGAAAAGCAATTTTTTTTTTTTGTATAACAATGAAATATGACATATTAAGTAAATATTATTGATAGTTGTCAACATTTAAGAAACATGAAAAAAAAAATATGAAAATAATTTTTTTCTTTTTATTTAAAAAAATAGCTTTACTTACTTTTCAAAGCCCATAAATCAAAATTATGTAACCCGTCTAAGTAACGCTTAGTATGCCGACGACATAATTCAGAAGCCAGTGGATTACGTGATGCATCAAATGGCTGCGACCATGATATCAATCTCTGAGCGATGTTATTAACGTATTCTAGAAGAAATATACATCAAATAAAAATTTAAATAAAATTATAAAAATTCAAAACAAGTAAGAACATCATATATTATTATGGTCGTCGGGCAAAGCCGACCATGGAATACCCTGCATCACATTGTCCAAAACAATTCTTACTTTTATTCTAGAACACAAAAATTATATCTTGTTTTCATGTTCGTATTTATGGGGAAGCGGGTCCTAAACGCAATCCTACGCAGTACAAGTTTAATCCTTGCTTAGGGCAGGATCCAAAAATAGGCGTAGATGGTGCAAATTTTGTAGGGTTCATTTTTGTACGAAATTGCTACACTATATTGTGGGTCAATTTCCATCACCGCATATTAAAACTTAGACTTTATTACTCTACAACTCCTTATTAGGGTAAGATCCAAAATATAGGCTGAGATGGTCCAGGTTCGGTATAGTGAATTTTTTTATGTTATTTCTAAATTTTACCGTTTTATCGGATGAACTTCGGTTTTCGTTATATGCGAGGGCGTTCAAAAATTGTCCCAACCGGTCCAAAGTTTTCATACCAATTTAGAAGGACGAAATATGGTGGTATTAAGCCACTTTCGCCGAGAAATTTTGAAAATTACATTTTTTTTTCCTCACAATGACCTTTCTGAATAGGGCGTTGTATGGGGAGTGGTCGAAAAAGTGGACCGATCCGAACCATATTCAAGAGCGTTCATTCTTGACTCAAAACACGTCACAATGCCAAATTTCATCAAAATATCTCTAAAATTGTCATTAGACGGACAGACTGGCTTAGATCAATTCAGATTATGATTCTAATCAATCGGTATAGTAAAAGGTGGGGCTATCTTAAGGTCTTTTGCGTGTTACATACGCCCGCACTAATTTAATATACACTGTACTATAAGTGGTGTTGGGTGTCGATATGTAGCAAATCTTGGAAATCCAATACCCTGCGGTGTAATATACGTTTACCGCAAGAGAGGTCTGTCAGTTATAACATGCAATTGGTAGGCATGGTCAGCTTTAAATAGAAATTTGTTTTTCTTTTTGCTAGCAATCAAATTAAAATGAAGCTACAAGAAATTTGTCCTAGCGTTTGTTTGCATCCAAGGCTACGCGTTTAGCATTCCGTGCCCTGCTAATAAAGGAAGGTCCAATGTTAATTCAGTCGTGTCCGCCTGTCTGTCTAAAAAATAGTTCTTCTTTGAAACAGTCGTCACCGTTAAACTTGTCGTCCAAAATTAAAATTTGTGCTCTTGAAGCAAATCTTCAGAGCAATTTTGAAAATAATTTAGATCAAAATTGAAAACTGGAAAGTTTCCGGTCTATGCATGAAGATCGCAGCTTTTGTACACAAATTTGCGAAATACATTTGTGCTGGCATTGATGAATGCTTTTGAAAGCTCAGCTGTTGTTTGGCAATTGCGTAAAGGAAGTCAGTGTGAGCGTTTTTTCATAAGTGGAACTTACTCAGTGTTGAGCTGTCACCAAGTATTTGTATTTGAAGGATAATATGTCCACGTAAGCAGGAAACAAATCAAACTCAGCGGAATTTTGAGCAGCTGAATTGAACCCATGAACGCGTTTAGGACGGCCAAAAACTATAAACACTAACGTAAACATTGCTCAAGTTCGTCATATTGTGTACTACAACCGTTATACGAACACTTCTAAAGAACGTATTTGGTACATAATGAATCAAGATTTACGCGTGACAATCCATGTTGGACACTGGAACAAACGCAGTGGGTCATACGTAGCCCACCCTATTCTCCAGATCCGTTCTCTATTATTTGTGTGCTAGTGCCAAGATTATGCTTGAGGGAAAAAGATTTGAATCAAATGATGAGATTATTACGGTTACTGAAGCTTGTCTTAGGCGGTTTTGACAAATGGTTCCATAAAAAAAATAAATACCGTAATGTTTGTAAATCGTTGCATAGTTTGTATTGTTTTTGAAAGAAGCCACGTTGATGAATAAAGTCGAACCTTACAAGCAAATATTTGTCCTCACTTAAATGGGGAAACTTTTCAAAAAACCTTCGTGAATGTGGAGCGTGAAGATTAATTCCAAACTAAATCCAAACAGTTAATAATTGGGGTGATGCCAGAAATACTAGCAAAACCTCTATAGTAACAATATGCCAGAAATTAAAGGGATTTCCAGTCCGACTGAAGAGTTTTCGAATAATTAAAAAAAGGTAAAAATTAGTTAAGGATTTTTTTTCATTATTCCTATTAATTATTTGTGCACAACAATTAGTTGCAAGAAAGAGCGAAGGTATGTTGCTTCAAAGTACGTACTGCTTGCCATGCATAGTATATATATTTTATATATAGTAGATCGCTTATTGCATACATTTCATATTTTCATACAATTTGACCGCTCCCCAAAGATAATTTTGGAATCTGAAAAGTCTAGGGTCGTATGGACAAATGAGACTCCTAGTCTCCTTTGTCATTAAATTCGTCGCTATTATCCTTGTTTTTGAAGTCAGAATATTGTGATTCTCATAATCTCTGTCCGCCCGTGTTATAAAAGGTTTCCTGCTGATACCTAAGCCTGCGGTCTTCCTTTCAAAACGGTTTTTCACGGAACTCAATTTATTCTCAATACATATCTGCATATATAATATATATATATAAAGGTATGCTTTAAAAAGTTTTAATAGTTTTTACTAACCTTTACGGCGTACTTGACGCAAAAATAAAAAAATGAGCAAAAAAAAAAAACAGGAAAAAGAATTGAATAATAATTTTCACTTAACCAAATTTTGGCACCAAGGTGTCAAAATTGTATAAATTTGTAAATAAATAATTAAATATCAACTTGATCTTGATCTTGATTTCAAACACATTTCATATGTTTAGTAATTATTTTCAAAGATTAGATAGATATACACTTTGTTTTTTTTTGCTTTTTTTTGTTTTTTTTGTTTTTTTTTTTGTTTTTTTTTTGGTTGATATCATAAAAATCTTTATTTTGTAGAAAAAATAAATCAATAAAAACTATTTTCACTTGATTGATATCTTTTAGACACATTTGTGTGTGTTGTAAAGCAGTTAAAATAGCTTGGCTTAAAAATGCGTACACAAGCATATTATTTGCTTTAATTATGCAAATTTTTTCGTTCTTCTTCTTTGATATTACGTTTCTCGAATACAAAGTATTTGCGATTTTATTTAGTGATGATAAAACTTTATTGTTCATTTCAGTTATAGTGTATAAATTTTTATAGAACGTATTGGCCTATGTGTATTGGTGATTGAGCGAATGAGATATGTACCTGTTATGAATTAGAATATTCTTCGAATATTCTCGATTGTAGGTATCAGTCAGTTGAAAAAGGAATTTTTGTTTATTCATATGAATGAATTAATGTGTGCGGTGAAGTGACGTCTTTACAGCGTGTTGTTCATAGGAAGAGTGAAATAATTTTTTTTGTTTATTGTGAATATATCCAAAACTTATATACAAAAATTGTATTTTCTTTTTTTTTTTCCAAAAATTTATTCGCTATAAAAACTTGTATTTACTATAAAAGCATTTATTTTATAGTTTATTCGATGAGCAGTTTAATTTTTATTTCTATTCCTTTCCATATAGAGATTACCTGACGAGGAAATCACGGATGAACATTTTCCAGTATTATCTCGGCGTTAAACTATTCCACACGAAATTTTTTAATTAAAATGCTTTACACTTCATAACGGAATCGGCTTTAAATGGAAGTTCAATGCAACAGAAAGTCGAATAATTATTAAGCCATAAAGTACTTACATATAAATGGAAGCACTGCCGGTCCGAATTGCGTGTATGTGCTCTCGGGAACAACATTGACAAACGCAGTTTGTTAACGAATGGAATGTACGCGTTTTAATTAATAATAACAGAAAAGTTTAATTCGGCTCAAGACGAATTATTTTATGTCATTTATAAAAATACTTTATTACTTATTTCATCGCTTAGCGAGATGAAGCGAAGATGGTGTTTAGCAAATTATCACTAACAGAAGACATAAAAACAATTGCGAAACCCTTTACTACAGTTTTTTATATAATAATTTTTCAATTTACTCGACTTTAATCCACTATTTCCTGCAGGAGTGTAAGCAGTCTGCGCGGTTGTATGCGCAGCATGCAAAAGGACTTCAGATAGACTCACTTTTCATTATACTAATCGAGTCTGGATCACTTTCTGAATCGATCTAGATTTGTCTGTCTGTCCATCTGCTATCCGTAGTCGCAATAGCCTTACACTACAAATGTCCATTTTTCGTGATCTCGTACAAAGTAAACTTTCGTATGCCAACAACCAGTAATTGTTGGCATTTTATTGAGAAGATAGGTAAAAATAGATAATTGTATTAGGTGAAGGGGTGTAGGTAGGGCTAGAGACTAGCGAAGAAAATCAGCACTAGGAAGCTGCCTTCGTAAATACGAAAACGTTAATAATATATTGGGCCGGCGACAGATTATTGTTTGAAAAGCCAAAGTCTTAAGCCTTCTACTCTATGTATGCAGTAAGGTTCTACATATAGCAATAAGGTTGAAACTGTAACTGGTGTCGAAACCAAGGCAAAATAACACTATGAATAGAGAGACATGACTGAGATGAATAAAGTGGTTCTTCTCAAATTACCGGAATTCGTCAAAATTAGTTTTCGTCAACAAAAGAGTTCTACCTCTAAAATTGATCTCTATACTAAAGACGCAGCGCTTTGTTTTTATATTGAGTATGAGGCGCTGTCATGTAACATAGATTCCGTTTTTCTCCTAGTAGATGAAGTTTACTTCATTGTTCGCTTTGCATTTGTATGATGAAATTTATTTTTTACACCGCTTGTCGTACTCATATCCTATAACAGATTGGGCTAAGCGCTTCCTAAGAATCCGTGGATGTATGCAAGACCTAGAAGGGCTCTTGAGGTAATTCTAACTTTCATTAATTCGCACAAATTTACCTAAGATTTATTTGTATAAAGAATTAACTTCAACACCAACCGTAAAGGGATTAATTAATTAGTTTAGAAAGACCGGGTCAGGTAGGGATTTTAAACACTCAGGCTGTGTTTTAACAGAATACGTCAAAGCAGTTCGTGCGAATGCTGCTGAAAGTCTAGGAATATTCATTCGTCACCGCATTCAAAACTTAAACATTTCGAAGAGCGCTCGACAATGTATTCTCGCGAAAAGTTTGCATCTTTACGTTTACAAAATTCAATTGATTCAAGAACTGCGACCTACTGGCTACGCATGGCGAGGTCATCTATTCTATATGCTACTATGAACAAACGTTTGGGGGGCCATTCATTCAACACACTGTTATGTATCTGTGTATGAAAATTACTTTTGGCGTGAATTTTAGAGCGCCTTCTACTGAATTTACCTAAAAAATAATAGGTAAAGGACTCGGAAGATTTTTAATCTTTATTTGTTTTATTTATTTTTTTTTTTTGGATGTGACCACCCACTCAAGGCCCTTTCCCTCACCGGATAACAGGGGGAACAATCAGAACAAAGTGAGGAGGCAGAGAGAAACTTTCCGAATAGCGGTGTTAGCATGCAGGATGATAATCTCTTCCTAATGGTGTTTCTTTCGTACAAAGTAAGTTCCATTGTCGTTGTTACTGAACAATTGACTGTATGAAGGTAGTAAAACTTTTCCATTTAATTCGCACAAACTTATCTTAGTGAGGAGTTTTTTTTATTTTTTTTTTCCTAAAGTGATAGCACCTTAACTGCAAACTGCTCTAAATTTTATCCCAATATGTTCAGTAATTGTTGAGACATATATCTCGCGCTTTCCTATCTAAACAATTTTTCGGTTCGGCTTTGTCTACTTAATCGAGTCGAAAAATATCCCCGTCTACACGACTCTCAGCATCCAAAGGCGAGATCCGAACGTGAGCCATCTGCCCATAAATCTGGTGAATAGAAACATGGAAATGACGCAGATTGTATATATAATACTTCCTGACTAAAGAAATTCATAAGAGATCACACCACGATTGTTGAAGAAATTGTAGTCTCATTACTTTTACATAACATATGTAAATATTATATACATATGTATGACACAATAAATTTTGTAGTTAGCAAAAAAAATATATTTCATGCGATACCTGTTAACATTTTGAATTTATTAAAAAATAATAGCATATGGAGATTACCTGATGTATTAAATGAAAGAAGCAACGCTGCACGTATTCCCTTTTTTGACAAAGTCTTAAAGACAATATTCTTATGATCATTGGGAAATATTGCGTTGCATTTTTTTTTGAGCATCTTGTACTTATTTGTGGGATAAAGTTATTTACAATACGCAGCTTTATTTCCTTTTCGATAACGCGATTCTATATTTATAGGCTATTGGTATACAAGGCTTCCGCTCGGCACCTTAAGAGAAAAAGACGCAACAACACAAGTTGTGACATGACTTTGTCAAAGTATTCACACAACCGCGCCATCCGAAAAAGCTAAAAGAAATATATCCCATAAGGTGTGTTAGCGACAATGGTTCAGTGCCTTTTGTAGCAGGTTTTTTAAAAGTAGTATTTTAGAAAAAAAAAAAAGAGGTGAAACAAAACGGTTAGAACGGATTACAACGATTTGATTTGCACTCAGTACTACGACACAATAATTAGCAACGAATTATAATGCACTGGCATGTTGAAATATCGTGTCATGTAACCTTTCCAGGATTTTGACTTCCGGTTTGGAATCGAAGTTTGCTGTACAGTGCTTTCAAAAATGGGGGCCGGTTCACGGTCTTCGATATCGAGTGTCGAATAGCGAGTGAGTATGCGTTTTTGTCACCCACTTCGATGGAAAAATTTCTTCATCATAAAAGTGCTGTCACATGGCATATTCAAAGGGAAGATAAAGTCAAATAAGTTTCCTGTAAACATACTTACATACTTACTTACTTTATTTAAATAATTAGGTAAATTAAAAATTATTTTATCACTTTTCCTTTCTTGGTTACTTCATCATTTACTTTCCTCTTATTCTCTATATTCATTTGCGTGGTATATTTTTATTCACATACAGATGCTAGCACAAATACAACGTTGAGTACGTACTCGATATCGAGAATCGTAAACTGACCCCAAATTTCTCACGCAACAGGCAAGAGCTAAGTAACCTTGAATCTTGGACTATGTGAACCTGAGAATAAACCGATCGATTGCGTAGACTTTTATAAATAAGCGTAGGAAAGTAAAAAAGAGAAAAACGTTTAAAATTTAACACATTTTAAGGGGAAATAGGCGTTCTACTGCTAAAAAATAACACAAGTGGTAGTACAGGAAAAGCCAATGAATCCTAGTACTGTAAGAATTTTGAATAGATGTGTCGCATCAGGGACGTTTGAAGATGATGAAGTGGTGGCTTCGGATGTGTAGATGAAAGTCAAAGGCGTTCGCGGGAAGAGGAACAAATCAATTAATTTAGATAACCGTACGTTACTGTTTTCAGTGGGTTCTAATGGGTGGGGTGGTATGGTGGGGTAGGTGGTATGTGCATGCAGGGACGTAAAAGTATGGCATATGAGTGGCTAACACTTTAACTATTTGAATCTAAAAGGAATCTTCGGAAGGCATTTTCATTAAGTTGCATTTTTTAGCCGAATTATTACCAGAAGTCAAAAAAAATCCCCTTTCTTGATAAAAATGGTTTGAAAGCAATAGTTCTATCTATCTGGCCTTATGTACGTACCTTAAGGTGACATTACTAGGCATGGTGTGGCACTCAAAGTAATCCCTTTGTAATTCGACTATATTCGAGTATTTCAACATGTTTTCAGTTAGAAAGTGCTTTGATTTTATGAAGGTTAGCACACAAATTCTTTAAGGAAAGGGAGGCGACGATTTATGTTTCTTATATATCATAAGTTATATTGAAAAGCGCTTAAGATTCAAGAATTTTATTTATTTTTTTTTTTTTCGAAAATTAACATTAAAGTTATATTTAATTTGCCTTTACTCGATACTTGCCAGAATGTTATAATATTATTGTTGCTATGGTCGGCCATTAAGTAGTTTTATTGGTAGTGTTTTTTTTTTTTTTTTAAAGATTCTTGGAATAAGAAGCATATATTATTTTTATTACACGCATAAGGAAATTAATTGAAATCATAAAATTCTTCTATACAATAGTATTGAACCATATGGTTGAATATTTAAAGTTAAGGCAAAATGTTATTTCGAAATTTAAAAAATAAATATTAATTAAGAAACAATCTTGAGCGCGTGTCAGTTTAGAAAGAGAAAAAAACCTTGCATAAAAGCTATTTTGAACGTTTGTGTTGGTAAAGCATAGTTACGAAACAGATACCAGATTAGAATTTCATTTTCATATCCACTATCGCGGATTTAAACTATCCATCGCTTTCTATTAGCGTATTTTTCATCAGCCAAGCAACGAGTGTGCACGTGTTCCCAATATTAATCAATTTAATCATGTCTGCTTTGCGCATATTATCATCCGTCTACCGTTGGGCACGTTGATAATATTAATATAGGGTCATCAGATAAGTGCTTCTTCTTCTTTTTTAATTTGTAATAAAAAAAACTAAGCGATAAAATATATCGATACGAATTTTCTTCTATTTTAGATATTGATTGATTCATGCCACTGTTATTACCGTTTAAAACAGATTCGCATGCATGAACGACCGCCTATGCACTTTTGCAAAAACTCAAATCTGAAACGTCAATTTTTGTCACTTTTTCACACATCTGTAGCTGTAGATTGAGAGTTCGCGAGAAAGTCGCATAGACTTCAATACGCTGTGATTAAGCTCGCATACGAATTTTGCTCGTAATAAATTGATGGTACTTCGATAAATCGGGCATATTGCAATGTTTTGCTTACAACACATATCGTCTGATCAAGTCGAAGTCATCTACGTCATGCCACATGAAATTAATATTCATGTGTCTGTAGCGTTCTGCATTTTCACGCTCAAAAATTGACATTTTCAGCCCACAAAACCACGGCCAAAAGTTAGTTTCTGTTCACGTAAAAGACCTTTGAAGAGGTCTTTTCGTTACAGCAACAAACAATTTGAACTTTAATTCTTTGATTTTGGCCATTGTCGGCCATCGTTATTTTATCAAACTCAGCCGTCTTTTCTTGATTTCCTCGCTGCCTTTTATTTATTTATTTATTTTTTTATTTTCTATCAAAACTAATCAAAATTATCTAAAGTACTTTCGAAAAAACTGACACCATAACCTTGCCAACAGATGAAGCTCTCTTTCGAATCGATTCTCTTCTAGCATCTTCCATTCCAATTAATTTGTTCCTTCGTCTCAGATGTAAAGCAATGAACTTATGTTCTATCTATGTTTATGAATTGACGCTAAAACTTGTAAAAACATTCAATTACAACATCGTCATGGTGTCTCCCCTTTCGCAGCGTGAATAAATGCGGCTATGCATGGTACTTCTTGAAGTGTCTGTCATGTCTGCTAGGTCGGGCATTATCAGTCGACAGATGGCATCCAATACCATTTTGTGGATTTCATCCATTATTTCCGGAATGCTTTGATTAATCAATTTCGATGATTGACGGTCTAGCCTAAGGTGCGTTTTACAGATCGAAATCTTCATAACGAAACTTCAAACTCAAAACAATTTCTAATTTGCACTTTACGGTACGCCATACGTTTGTCACATGCAGGATAAGGGAAACAGTTGCAAATGATGTTTACCGTTATAGGGAGTTATGTATGGTTTCAAAAAAAAAAAAAAAAAAAAAAAAATGTAAAGTCAGAAACGAGAAATCAAAAATTTCATTGTACTTTCACGAATGCCTAGATGACGGATAGTAATTAGATGCAAACACATTTCGAGTTCGTCTAACTTCTTTGCGCAGTGTTGTTGCGCAAGAGAAAAGACTCTTTCTTTTCTTTTTTTTTTCAACAAGAAGATATATTTTAGGTGATAAGCACCTAAGATTTTTGTCTCAAGGCGAAAATATCTCTTTTATTTGTTTTTTTTATTTTTATTATTTCTGCTTTTAAATAAACAGAAATGTCATTCAGAAATATTCAAACCAAACCTGATGGTTTTGGAAACAAGTTTTGATCATAATGTTTATTAAATCAATTTATATATATTTGTGTATATATATATATGTATGTATTGATATATAAACATGAATTTTCATGAGCTCAGTCTCGAATTGCTTGCCGGACAGGCCTATTTGTTTTTCTTACCAATTATATGTAAATAGCTTAATATATTGCGAAATATTAGGTTGTCAAAAAAGATCATAACGTATTTTTGATAAGAGAGTTGTAATTATGTCATTTATGCTTATGTTAAGTGGGTTCGCCCAACGACAAAATCCAACTATAAGTTAATACATGAGCCGTCGCTACATATATGTAAAATGGAGGACCCGTCGTCAACCTGGCTATAATCGTTCTATCGACGATTGTCGCTTACTAAGCCGTCGAACTTAGAAAAGAGGATTTTGGTCGTCTAAAACGGTCATAAGTACACTTCTGAGTGTAATGAGAGTGAAACAATTTGGAAACATAATGCAAGAAAAATATATTGCGCTGATAGCTGAGCTGTTGGTTGAATGAAAACGGATTTGTGTAGAATACAATGAAGCGATGCCGAGCATTCACGATTTTAATTGCATCATATTATTAGTTATATGATCTGGATTAAGGTGCCTTACTTGCACCATCTGAACAAGTAAAGTACGAGAAGTACGACTCTCTCCACGTTGTCAAAGATATTTGAGAAGTGCAGTTATTGGCTCTACCGTATTTATATCTAATATACAAACTCTGTAGAGAAAGCCGTTTAGGGATGGAGCCATAGGTAAGTAGTAGATAATAGCACTCACGACCCAGTGACTAATGTGACCGTTTGTTTACCTATCTACGGCATTATGACCATTACCTTGAAATTAATTTTTTTAAATTCGATTTTAATAATGCGTTTATTGAACTGATTTGAAATGAAATGAAATTGAAAAATTTTGTGAAACCGCAGGAAACTGATTTGCTCGACAATCCACGACTTAAAACTATGTAACGAGATGTTTACGTTTACATAAACTTTTGAAAACATTATGAAATTTGTTTTTTAGTTCACAATACTTACTTTTCTCGTTTTCTTCAATATCAGTATCTTTACGTATCCGAGTTATGGTTAAATTGGCCGCCAAATCGCTTAAATTACGCTCCAATGCTTTATAATTAATTATAGTTTGATCAGCAAACAGCTTTAAACTGTAGTTAATTTTATCATCAAATATTGAAGCGATTTTATTTTCCAAATCGTTACTGGTGCGTTCGACACTCCCACCGCCTACACTTAGTATTTGATCATTTATGTTACAATTATTTTTTAAGTTGCAAGTGGGGTTTACCGCAGCATTTTCCAAACCACAACATGATCTGAATAAAATGTTTAGTGTTAAGCAAAGAACACACAAACACATTCGTTTAACATGCATCTTCTCTCCTTTTTTTCAATTTAAGAATTTTTAGTTTTTTTCCTTTTTTCCCGTATTATAAGTTGTTGTTTTTGTTTGATTCGTTTTTAGTGCTTTGGTTTGTAATCGAAGCTTATTATAGTGAAGTTCCATACATTGTTGCATTCTTTTTTTTACAAAAGAGTTGTTTTTTCTTTCGACGAGGGTTAGATGTCTAGATTTTTTTTCCTCATTATAGTAAAAATGTTTTATGCACAAACTTTGTGTTAAATTTTTTCCTTAAACTTTCTTTCAATTTCCGCCCAGTTCGTTTCGTTCCGGGAGTGAGCAGAGGCTAGAGATTTTTCAACAATTAGGTAAATTTTGAAAAAAAAAATGGTCGATCTACCGATCTAATCGATCTAAGTAGCCGAACCTATCACGGAAATTTTTGATTGCGTTATTAGTTGCGTTTTTCGCATGTGTAGTATTCAGTCTATTGTTATACGGCCTTGTCGTACTGAAGGTGTGTATATAGGTAGACGTGTTTTACCCTATGTTTCCTCTGCTAGAGCTATGTAGTACAAGTAACCTCATATTTGTGTTTTAACATTACCTTTGTTTATGTTACGTTACGATTACGTCTTAACATGCTTACTATCACATAGCATGTTACTGTAGCACGTTATTGTAACAAGATATGAATATCAATAAATTATGGATAAACTGTCTATTTATTTTTAGTGTTTATTTCAAACATTTTATGCTCAATGCTTGAGAAAACTATTAACGCGATTCTCTCACGCGGAAATACTAAAGAACTGGAGTTAGTTCTAGTCTAAGCTTAACATTCACATCCTGCTATAACACTTGCGAACACTTGGGAACACTTGGGAGCACAACCATCGCACATTACTAACCTGATTTAGATCTGTCCATTCATCCGCCTATCTATATAATCGGATAATCGGATAATCGGAGCTATCGACAAGCAAGTGCGCAGTAGTTTAAAACTGCGATTTGAAAAATGTAATACAAGAATTTACCGAAATTATCTACAATTTCAATGCATAAAACGCATCGATCATCAAAAGTATACGTCCCACCTAATGAATTAAAATTTTTACAAGTTTCATATTCTCTTCATATCCACTTATCGTAGGCACACAACTCCGTCAATGAACCTTGTGTAGGGTTGTGTAGGGTTACATTTTGAATAACACTGGACTGGATCAGCTGCCAAGCCATACCACACAAATACCCCAAATATCGCAAAATTCATTTCTTGTGCGCATTTTGATACACTCTGTATAATTTTCTAATGTCCATATAGTCGAAGAGATAAAAATCATGTCTACCAACTCAGTGCACTAGAACTGTCTGTGGTCGTAGTTGTAAGTGAGTGAGTGCTGTCAGTCAGTCAGCTTAAAGGCATTACTTAATATCTCTTCCGCTTTCCCTACTCCTTTCTGACTGTGACTGGGTTACACAATTGGAACACATGACCTAAGCAATCGATCATGTGAAGAAAAAAATATGTAAATTTATTAGTATAACAGATCCGTTAAAGATTAAAAAAACCTTACTCTTTGACATAATTCCCCTAAAGAGACTAAAAATTCGGATAATAAATCTTAGGCGGGACGATAAATAACATTAACTTTTGAGAATCGTAAATAGCTCTTCTAGATCCTAAAAGTGTCTTTAACTGAAAGTTCTTTCAAAAAAGTTGCGAAATGTATTAAAAACTTTTGAAGAAATGAATTTTTTTTGTGTGAAATCTTTTTTTTTTTTGGAAATTCCTGAGCAAGATTAGTTACAATTAAGTTTAAAACTGCTATTAAACACCCAGTTAGTTGATCTTAAGAAATTGAGACAAAAGGTTATCCTTTTTCTTAAAATTTTGAATACAAAGTTTTTCATATCAAAATCAGTAAATTGATCTCTTCATTATTCTGTTAATTGTTACAAAAACAATTATTTATCCTGTATGCGTGTGTAAATATACACAAAATATATGTCATTTAGTAAATGTGCACTAAAGATATGTAACATAAGTGCGTATATATCGCGCATCACTATAGCGAAGCGCTTATACCTTGCTGTTAAAGCAGATCTTAGGGACACATTGTTTTATCTAGACAAGAGGTTTGTGGCCTTGCTAGTGATGTTTTACATTTTTGTTGTAATGTAAAAGTTTGCAAATTTCATGGATAATGGGCGATATAAAAGGTCTCAGCCTCAGGTTTCTTGCGACTAAATGGTGTTGACGCACCATGGAGGCACCACTCACTTGATCGTCTTACATGAAGGGCGAAATTTCAGCTTATGTTTTTTGTGAAGATAGCTTTTTATACCCACCACTGTAAGGTGGGCGTATATTCATTTTGATTTTTGCCAGAATATATTTAACGCCTAAAAGGAAGACTCAGAGACCCTATAAAGTATATATATATATATATATATATATTTTTGATCAGCGTGAAATTCTGAATCGATTAAGTCATGTCCGTCCGTCTGTGTGCCTGTGTGGTGTGTGTTGTTGGTACTCTCCTGATCGCGAAAATGAAGATATCGACTTCATATTAGGTTCAAACCTTAGAAATTTCTGTGCGCAGGTTGGTATTGAAAATGGGCCAAATTGGTCAGAGCAAAAGCGCGCAATCGAGCGTAAAGTGAAAGCAACTCAGTTTTTTTTTTTTAGCAAATATTTTTGAATTTTTGCTCGTTACTCGGCAATTATTAAAGTGAGATCCCTAAAATTGTCCACATTTGCTTTACGAAGCACTCTACTCCTTAGGTCCAAAAATGGAAAACATAACCCATTTCTTCCTTTTTAACTTTTTTGAGGTTTTATGCTTATTTAACAAGACAGAATGCTTAAAACTATTTTGTTCACTCCTCAAATGAAGATATATTTTCTGCCTAAAAATCGGTTAATTTTAAAGTAAATATGGGAGACACCGCGATTAAGTTTTTCTTAATAACACCAGCGATATGGGTATCAAATAAAAGAACTTGGAGAGAAGAATGCGAAAAGCATAGTGGTGGGTATGCGAGATTCGGCTTCCGCCGAATATAACTTTCTTAAATGTTAATTCTTTGTTCATGTAAAAAGTTACATTAGTGTACGGTGAGAATGCTGTGAATGAACCCAGGAGTGGTTTACTCGATTTCGTTTTGGAAATTTTGGTGTCAAAGATGCACTTCGCTCTGGTCGACCAGTCACTGAAAAAACCGATGATATTCTGCAACTGGTGGAGCAAGATCGGCGTGAAAACTGTCAGAAAACAGCGGACGTACTAAACATCAACTACACAACAGTTTGGAATTATTTGAGAAGAGCAGGCTACAAAAAGAAGCTCAAAAGGAGATCAAAAAACCGCAGAGACCCATTATATCTTTAGGTACAAGCGCAGTTATACAGATGCGCACACACACAAACACAGACCAGCTATGCTCGATTTGTAGTGAATCTAGTGAAAGTATACAATAAAGAGGCCACCACAACGCCAACTTGTGGCACAAAGGTGTATTTAGCTTGTGCGGATGTATGCAGGATGTATGCGAAAACGATTTGAGATAGACCCAGTTTTTATTATATCGATCGATTCAAAAAGTGATTCTAAGCTTCGCTGTCAGTCTGTTCGTCTTCATCATACACTTTGCAATTTTTCCGATATTTTGATGAAGTTTGGTACGCCGATATGTGCTGACCTAAGGACGAACGCTATTGTAAGTAGTTCGACTCGTACCACTTTTTCGGCGATTTCCCGCAATGCGTTATTGTGAAAAGTCGTTATATGAATAACTGTAGGGTGGTGTATGCTATTTAATTATAAACCGCATCCTACAATAGCATTTTTACTTGCCTTTCCACAATTATCGACGTGTTAGTAAGCGTATTAGAACCCTATGACCCTGATTTTTACTTATCGCTCGCGGTAAATAGTGAGCACACTTTATATAGATTTTTCCAAATTTCGTTTCATGCTTGCAGCTAATGCGGTCGCTTAAATGCGGTCATCATAACACGCGACTTTTTTTTAGATTCGCCCTAGACACGATCACTTAATGTCTACCACTTGGTTGTTTCTTTTGACATATTCATCTCAAAGCTAAAGAGATTTTTTTTTTTTATTTACTTCGGCGAGCTTTTCTTCGATGTATATGACAACAGTATAGCTAACGTATCTACTCTATGTTAAATTAAGAATTTATTAACAGTTGGTAGCTTATCCGTAAGTAAAGTTGATAATCAAAAATGGTAAACGACACAACTTTTGTTATCCGTAATCTAATATTAATTTAATTTTCAAATTTTTACAAGCGTGGAAGATCGATTTAAAAGATTTCCAATTTGAATTTGACCAGAGTCAAAATGAAGGACAAAAGTTCACAACAATCGAACGAAATCTTCTCACTTGAACAAAATTCTCGAGATGTTAATTGTGAGAGTTAGGCGGACATTGTCTAATCCATTCTGAGGCACTGGCCGGTTAGTTCGGGCTTAGTTTGAAATAATGAACTGTGAACTTTCATCTGAAAGGCTCAGTACTGTACAGTCTGCGATTCTATATTTCATAAAAATTTCTCAAAGAAAAGACAAAATTTTCTTTTTTAATTTTCAATTTTCGAAATCTTAAGCGATACCATAATATGGGTTAAAAGATCAATTTATACAAATTAAAAGCTTTATGCTTAGCTAAAAGATAATATATTTGATTACGAGTAGAAAGGAAGTCCGCTTTTGTAGATTTCCTGGTCAAATCCTTTTCCTTCCAATTTCTCGGACAGATAGATGTAATGTTTTAGAATATCGGCTCGGAATCGATAAACTAATTTTCAAAATTCTTAACCTCATAAGAATTAAGAATTACAAGTACAAAAAAAAAAAAAGATGAACTTAACACTTGTAGCCTTGATAGAAATTCATAGATCAACGTTAGAAAGGCTTGTAGAAGCCCTATAAACACGACTTCAGTAAGTAAAAAGTTGAATAAATTTTGTAATGAAGAGACAGCGAATCTTTTTTAATCGCAATCGTCAAACTATTTATTAGTTATGTGATCAAATATTTAGGTGATCTTCGTAAATAGGATAAATATATGCTTTATAATCGATTTCTGTTGGTGTAGTTGTTGCCAGTAAAACGTTAATTTATTAGCAATTTAAGTTTTTTTTTTTCACTCCCAAGCCTGGTGGCTAACTATGACCCAAATTAAAATGTAGAACAATTCCTTTTCGAAGAACAAAAGGGTCTATGTTACACGAACCGATTTACTGATAGGTCTCCACTCTTATCCACTCTTATGTGGACTGAAGGTAGCTACACTTTATAAAATCTCTATTGACTATCGCTAGATATAGCAAATGGTGTGATAAGGTATTCTCTTACAACCGTCATCTCTACATTAATAGTTTTTTTGATGAGTTATTTATTCCGAGCTCTTTTAACGTTGTCAAGCCCCTCATTTAGTCGTAGATGTATAAACGTCTTCACGTTTTCAAATTATCCATATTTTCTTAATTGAATTTCGCATTTTATTAAAGGGATCTTATGTGTACTCGCGCCGTTTCATGGTGATAGGCGAACGCTAAGCGAGCGATTGGACGGACGAACAAGATTTGAATCGGCGCATCCAGTTCATACTTCGTGTCGGCACCAACAGATCGTAAAAGTGCAAGAAGAAGAATAAACAGAAAACAACAAACGTGACTGAGTGCTTTCATGAACAAGATTAACAGCATCATTAAATTGTGTTCTGTTCTTGAGATTTAGTTAGTTGTACAACCATTTTGTGGCGTAGCTCACGGATAAGTTGCAAGAATATTAGAAGTGAGCACTTAAAGTGTCACACACTCGGAAGGTGTTTAATGAAAAATCCTATAGTAATAGCCTTGAAATACACGAACGGACAATTTATTAGCAATCGTGACGTCAAACTTATGCAGCATTAGGTTTTTTTATTTTTTGTTTATTTTTTACTTTTGTATACACCCCCTTTTATCGATCGATTCTCAGTCATTTTCTGAATTCTATATTTATTTTCAACTTGAAGGATCTTGAGATACTTGAATAAAATTCGGGAAATCGATATGTTTTCACCACAGAACGAAAGCTGTTGGAAACTCTTCCGATTGAACCTGTTTTGCGACCACTGATGTATGATATTTAATGGTGGACCGTGGCACGTGCCCCGTGTACAGTCTGGTTATAGTTGCTTTCTGTTAAAAGCTAAATCATTTTCTTCAAAGAATTTTATAAATTTTCAAAGAATTAATTTGAGAAAATTTTGGAATTAATTTTTATAAAAACATATGATTTGCTATTAAGGGGGGCTTTCGTAATTACTTTGTAAATTCATTTAAAGACAAATTTTATTTTATTTTTTATTCTTATGATTTGTTTAAATTCAATTTTATTTTTATTAATTCTTTGTTTATCTTTTAAGTTCAATACGTTTCTTATTCAATGTAAGCGAACAAAAAACTTGTGTTGCTCAGTCTGCTACGACAAGATCAAATGAAATTGTAGTGTCAAGAACAACCAGCACTTGAAATTCTGTATGTCAAGAACGCTTTTAACCAAAAGAATTAGAAAAACAAAAAAAAAACAGACAAAGACAAATTAATGATTAGTCTCAGTGAGGCAAACGTACAATTTTCTGTTTTCAATTATTTGATTTAAGATTTTTTCTTGTTTTATGAAGTACTATAAAATATAAAAGTTTAATAATTTAATATTTTTTAAATAATTTTTTTTTTTTTTTTTTAAGTTTAATAATTTAATATTTTTTAAATAATTTTTTTTTTTTTTTTTTAAGTTTAATAATTTAATATTTTTTAAATAATTTTTTTTTCTTTTTTTTGGATAATAAAGTTATAGAAAATTTAGTTAGTTGCCTGTTGAATAGTGTTTTGCTTTTTTAATTTTTTATTTAATTAGCTTTTTGATTTTGGCTTTTTTTTTTTTTTTGTTGTTTTATAACTGAGCGTACCGTTCCAACTGTTAAGAAGCGAATTTCAATTCACACTAAATGCGCTGGTAACGCGAGTGTCTTTAAAGCCAACTTAAAACTGCAGAAGTAGAAGCTAATATCAAGCAAACAACATCGAAAAAGCAAAAACAAAAGCAAAAGCAAAAGCAAAAGCAAAACAAAAACACAAAATCGAAACTATTCATCAACGTATTCGCGTGTAAACAGACGTTGACGTGCGCATGCTGACAAGAAGGAATTTCAAAATATATTTGGAAAAATTTGAAATTTGAACAATTTTGTAAGCGTATGAGTGAATTTGTCGAAATATATTTAGTTTCGGTGCATAGCAAATGTGTGACTTAAATTGAAAAAGAACTAAGGCTGAATTGATCAGGCTAAGGGACTCCTGTACAGTAAATGTAGGATATTTCAACTATTTTTAATCGATGTACATACATATATATAAATATAGGTATGCATATATGTACATATATATATATATATATAAATATAGGTATATATATATGTACATATATACATATATAATATATATATACATATATAATATATATATATATATATATATATATATATAAATATAGGTATATATATATGTACATCGTTTAAAAATAGTTGAAATATCCTACATATACTGTATACATACTGTATGCATATATATATATACATATATACATGTATGTCCGTGTATAGAGTCTTTACACGACATAATATTTATACAATCACACTTTTAAGCGTCCTTTTAAAAAGAAAAAAAAAAAACAAATATAAAACCTTTGTTTTTATTACGATCTTTGTGATCCTGTTGCAATCTTTTTCAATAGTTTGTAAGTTTGCGTCCTGAAGATGCATAAAACGAGATCTAAATTTCAATATATATCTATTCGTTTACGACATATATAGTTTGAAGCACTCTTTGGAAAATTTCTTTTTCTCGTTAAGCCTGTCACAGCTTGCAATGCCTTATTGAGACCTCGCGTCGGAGACTGTAGCTTGCACCAGCATCTCTTGTTTGCATGAGAGTTTTATGAAGGGAGCTCATTTTTTTTTTTTTTTTAACCCGCTTAATTCTAAAGACAACAATGATCGTGCCGTGATGCTGGTACGTTTTTTTCTCATTCAAACTCGAATTCCTATTGCAAATGTAAACAATTGGTCAACTTGTGTTCTATTGCGATTACTTACAACTGTTTAATGCAGCGTTACCAAGATGGAATATTGAAACAAATTATACGGACCAAATATATCGCGGTAGAAAATCCAGCCCACCTGAAGGGATCCTATAATTTCACATGAGATTATATATTTTTCTTGTTCACAATATCATCATCATTACTAACCTCTACAACATTTGAATAGCCGTACGTTTCTGAACGATCCTATATATTATTTGCATATATTAATTTGGAATCATTTGCGAGAGAAGTCGTCGTCGTTGGTACTACGCCATTATCTAAAAGAATGCCGTTTCCAGAAATCCTTCCTGTCTGTACACATTCGAACGGAAATGCTATTAAGTGGTGAAGGATGATGAATAATGCACTCAATGTTTTGTGGTATGGTTACAGGACTAGCGCAATTCTCGTATATGAAGTGGGATCAGTCCTTAGGAAGTTCGTGTTGAATTTCATTGCATCGGAGAGAATACGTGGTATGGTGTTGCAGGCAACGTCTCTATGCTATTGTCAATGATGATCCCTACAGGTAAATAATGAGCAAGTATTTGCCAACAAATTTGCATGACATTGACTGGTAACTTTTCAGTAGTTTCAACGGGACAGCTGCGCACATCACGCTGCTATCGATGGCAAACGATTTATTGACAATGAAATGGTGCTGTGTGCAAAATGTAAGACCAGTTAAATTTTTTCTTTTTTAAATCCGTTTATTATTCCAAACTTATTTCGTCGCCTTCAAAGTCATCCTCAAATTCAAATAGCATTCTTTGCTAACAGTTTGGCGGAAGAATTTCATAATCCAAAACAGTCAAAAACACAAAGCCAAAATCGAACACCACTGTAATTAACCTCACCTGGATATCTGAACGATTGTGGCGTGGCTCACCTTTCGCACGATGTTCGCTAGATTGATCCGTTATTTCCGGATTGTGTGTGTAAATCCAAGTCTCATCGCATTTCGTTATGATAGATCAGAAACAATTGAGCCTTTAGAAGCCCTAATAGAAGCCCTAATAGAAGCCTTAGAAGCCCTAATAGAACGTAAGTTCAGTTATTAAAAACATTACTTGAAAAAGTATTCAAAATTGGCCTGATCAAGTTTCAGTCGTCAAATTTATTCGTGTTGCACACGTGCCAGGGTTTATTTTCAAAAATGAAAAGGCGTCAAGCTATCTTGTAAACAACTTAAATAAAATCGGAATTCTAATACGTTAGAGCAAAACATAACCTATCGTTTGGAACATCTGTGGCATTTACTTCTGGAAAAGCAAAAATATTATTAATTATTTAAAAAATTAAAATATCGATTCACATGAATTCACTCCTTTACACTTTATTAAACAATTGAAGAAGCTATAGTCGGCCTAGATCGTCCTCTAAACACTTTACGTCACTTACACGTCTAATACAATTTTTCATTTAGCTTCATATTGAAAATGGCAAAAATTGTACTTTACCGTTAGTCATATGTGGTAGTCATGGCTACTTTTATAAGAATCCTTATATGGGATGGTATTAGAAAAATCGATCGATTTGAACTGATTTGTTAAGTTTTATATCAAATTACGACCATGCACGAATTTTTATCATAAAATCGTGATAATGGGATCTATTTGTCAGAAAGAGTGTTTAGATTATCAAAACCGTTATCTGGGTATGGCCCCAATATTGTGTCTACGTTGTCCACATTTGGTACAGTTCATTAAAAAATATTAAAAATCAGATTTATTTGCCATGAAAACGCTTCCTTTTCGCAGGAACGTTTAGAACAGAGTAGTAGTAGTTCGAACAATTGTCCCATTCGATCGACATTTTCTACATCGACCTAGTATACCGAAATACTGTTACTTAGCAACTGTTATGAAGAAATTTTGCAAATTGAAAACTATTCAGAACAAGCAGGGTTTCATCCTAAACATAGTCCGATTTTTAGTAGGAAAATAAATCAATTTTTCCTCCTAATAGTGATTTGGAGTAAAATTTGACTATAGCAAATTTGAACTAATTAGGTTTAGATTTTGGATTCCATTCGATGTAGGGACTGTCAAGAAAACCAAGTATAATTTAAGGAATTTCACCACAAAGAGAAATGAAAAATTGTATTAAAGGAAATGGCATAATAAGCCTAAGAGTTGGACTGACGCGAATATAAGTTTTTAGCTTGTTCTTGATTTTAAGAAGCTAGCTAGCTGAGAATATGGCTGTCACAAAACTTAGCCTTCTCTTCTAGTACTGTCTGCTGTTAAGTTTCAAAAGAATTTGCATACACCAATAAAATGACAGACGGACATGCGGATCGTAGAGGAAATGTGCTAACTTAACTAAAAGTTTATTGCAATGTCAAGGAGAAAATATTTAACTCGATTACGCGTATTTTGTTTATCTTTCCTTTTTTTCTGATACTATAGACAACTAACTCTGCTTAAGACGTAAGTCGAGTTGATGTTATCGTTGGTAGGCTCTTAATGATATTATATCCGAAGTGTATCGGGATTGCTTTGTGTTTATATACACAGCCGTATTTTTAATAATGCGACAGGGACGCTGTCAGTTAAAAGACATTGGTTTTGTTTGTGATTTGCTTGATTTAACTAAAAACTTTGCTTTATAAGAAAATTAAAATTGTGTAAAAGTGTTTTATTGCGCGTCTATTCGTTCGGAATACTAGAATTGATGCAAAGTCCAAAAAAATTATGGAAAGAAAACACAGTGTTTTCTCTCAAAAGTAGTGATAGGTCAAAGTGTTAGAACAAACAGAGAAAGGGAAGGAACGGTAACTAAAAATAACTCGGGAAGCATCTAAAGCCATATTTTCGGGTTTGATGTTTTAAAAGTATGGGTGAAATTAGCAAAATTGTCAGGGTCGATAATTGATATAAAAAATTAGAAATTAAAACTTTTTGTATGCGATTTATGGCTTCTTGGCATAAATTGAATTCGCATGAAAGGAATCGTTTACTTTATAGAAAGCACGTGCTATTTGAAAATTGGAAGTTTTAAAATTTTGAACAAAATAAATAAACGAAAGTGTGAATATGATAGTTGACCTTGGTCGGGCGTTCCCCAAAGCCCAAAGCCATTCCGCCTAATATAGTTATTCATAACGACTTAAATTTTTTCATGTACCGGCATCCCTCGTATAACGCAGTACTTGCCAAACAGGGATTCGATACAACACGAATTTACGAATCATATCTCATAGCATGGTTTCGATACAACAGGGTACACATTACCTTAGTTTATATTATATCTAACTTTAAATTATAAATATTATTGTAAATCATATTATAATTTAAATAAATAAACGAAAAAGTTTCGTATAATCCGATTTCGGTACAGGGCGATATAAATTAACCGTGTTATATAAGAGACACTTGTAACAACTTTTCAAAATAAGGCGTGATATGGGAAGTGGTCGGTCGAAAAAGTGGTCCGATCCAATTTCAATAGGGGCAAAATACATCGGCGTACTAAACAGATGGACAGGTAGACATAGAGGTAGATCTAAACTTGTCTGCCCGTCTGTCCGCTGTCCTTATTGCGTTCAACTTGCTGATCGTAATTTTCGATCCAAATTTTTTGGTGAAATTTGGTATACCAACAAGTTTTGGCCCAAGCACGAGCGCTATTGAAAATGGTTAGGAACAGACCACTTCTTCGACCATATGCCATATGGCCCCTTAATTAGAAAACTCCCTGTATGACGAAGTGTATTAAGCCAAGTAATGCAAGGTATTTAATGATGGGCCACATTCCACTATAGTGCTTTTACTAGTTGGCATAACATTTTCCGATAAAAGAAATGAATCCGAAAATCCCTTTTCCTAGCTATAAATTCGTAAGTTTAAAAGAATTTTTAAACGGTGTCAACTGAGCACACAGAGCATTAAAAGAGAATGGCTGCACTTTAGAATGCACGCGAAAGTTATTAAACTCTTTTAATTTGGTGGCGGCAACGAAACGTTGCTGACAAATATTAAAAAATTACTATCACTTGATTGTTTTCGTGCAGCGATTAACTGCCTTAGAAAATAAACTGAGTGGATGTGTATATGTTAACGATATTTCAATCCTTCTCTTTAATTAGGACAGTTTTCACTTAAAAATCGTAAGCAAACTAATTGTACTACAGTAAATCTTCGACTTAGATGATTCCACAGATGTGCAGCTCAAGTGGAATTTCAAGTTGAAATTGAGTAGAAAAACATAATCGCCAGCTTCATCGTGCGCATTCGCTTAGTTGTAACATTGATCAACGAGGATTTTATTAATGTTATGTCGTGATTTTATTCTTCTTCTTTACACTTGATCTCTCGTTTTGCATTAAAGACTACTGATCCCATGAATTGTACGTGTTCTTGACAGGCTTCGATCGCAGCCTCAATGCAGGGAGGAATAGTTTCTTGGAAGTTTTGATGATCATTTTGCTAACATTGTGCATCGTTAGTACGTTACCTTTACTCTCACTTGTAATTCGCGGAGAGACGGACTTAAAGAACTCAAGCGAAAAAGGTTTTTGTTTCAGGCCCATATCGATATCGTAGACGAATTGATAAGGAAGACCGTCATTTGATTCATCGCTAAATTCCAACGTTCTTAGGTACTAGCGTGACTAACAGACATTCCAGATTACGAAAGGTTTTAAAGGAGACAAATTTGTGTCGAACCCGAATAAATTGTTGATCACCTGATTGGCCAAGAAACGTGCTCTAGAAACTCAATTGCGATTCTTTGAAAACTGTGCAAGACATAGACAGAACTGAAGAATGTTGGATTTAAGCTTTCGATCCTTAAAATGGGCCGAGTAAGTCGAAACATTTGGAAGCAGCAAATCACCTCTTCTTTTTGAAACGATTTGAAAGGTCGTAATAAACGCTTCTAGAACAATTAATTTCGATTGGTGCATAGCTTCGGCGAAATGAAAGGAAAAGTAAGCGCAACGCAGAGTCTCTCTTCACAATACGAAGCCCTACACATTATATCAAAAACTTGCCTTTTTAAGTACTCAAAACCGTGAATTGATGGCTCGGTCTTTTTGCATTCCTCACTAAGTAGCTCCAATTTTTTTTCTTAACTATTTAAAAGAAGAGAGAAACAATAATGAATTGTGTTATTCGCCTAAAAGAACTGGTGGACGTATTCAAAATATATTTTGTCGGTAGACCTGATTCGTGGAGAAGGCGCTATCAAAATTGTCTTCAGAACAGAAATAGTATGAAATTTTTTTCAAAGCTAAACATTTGTTTCTGTGAATCTTTCGGGGGTAGTTCCCGAAGAACCCGACTTGACAAACTATACAAAAGAAAAACTTGAGAGAAAAGGTCTCTGTATTTCTCAGTACAGTCAGTCTGCTTTCGACTTGATACAGTTTTCTTGGCGATATTTAATATTGGGGTAATTCCCCTAAATAACTATTAATCGAAAGTTTCACCTCTTCATTGGCGACAAATCGTTTACGATGGAGTTATTTTTTCGACTCGGTGAGAAAATAATTCGAATTTTAACGGTTTCATTGAAGCCAAACAGTCATAACGGATGTGTGAACGGGTGTATTGTCCTGGCGAAACAATGACTTTTTCTTTATTGAAGGCCCCGTTCTTCTGTACATCTCCTTACTCAAACGCCTAATAAGTTCGCATAATGCCCCCGAATATTTCTTTTTTGCCTCTAAAAATAATCATTGAAATCTACATCACTCGCTTGACAAGGAACTATCGCTATAGCTATGCCAGTACATCGGAGTTTCTTCGGTTTCTTTCGAGCCGATGGTTCGGTGCTTATTCCGTCCCTTTGTAACAAGTATGAAGTAATGGAGTCATCCAGTTTACCCACGGCTGTAACTCTACGTAAATACTTGACTTTGCTGACCTAAGTCACCGTCGTAGACTCGATTAAAACATGCTCTTGGTGCTATTTTTGGTTCATTTGGAGCGAGCGTGGCACTTATCTCGCGTCCAATTTTCCTATATTCATACATAGATTGCGCAATACTAGATGGTCGATCACTACGAGTGCCGTCGTAACAGAAACTCGTACGGTCTTCTTCTTCATTCACGGCCATCAAATATTTTATTGTATAAGTTATGTCAGACTACCGCGAAGTGCATGTCAGTCGGGCTTTACAATAGACCCAACATAGTTCTGCAAGCGTTGTAACATCTTCTGAAATTTCGAAGTCGAGCTATACAGTGTTGGTAATGCAAACCGTGGTAAAGTTTTTCAAACAATCACCGCCATCTATACACCGCAGTCTGGTACTTCTGACAGAATCCAAGTAAAGTGTTGCATTACGTACGCATCGAGCAAGCCATACTATTCTTTCGGAATAGTATGACACTTCATGTGAGTTAACATTCAAGCAGCCTCGGGCAGCGTAATACAAAAATATGAATAATTATCGCTGTTGCGACTATGTGTTGACTGTGCAGTTATTGCCCGTCTTGCGTCTTGCGCTCGTACCGTAATTTTGATTACAAAGTTAACGTAAATGAGCTCACAGGTAATACAAAATGCACAAATGCTTCAAATGGGTTACAGTTTTACTTATTGCACTGCAGTAACAGAAAATGTGACGTCAGTATCTTAAAAAAAATTAATGACGACTCTATGTGTAGCGTATGTTAGCATATTCCTTCCATATTTATTTTATTATTTATTTAGGTTTACAGTCTCTGTGGGTATCCGCGACTTAAAAACTTGGATTGCATTTCATTGCTTCATATTTTTCTAGCGGTAGCGGTGATAGTCATGTTTGCTTCCATATGCTATGGAAAAAACGCCGGTTAATTTGCAATAGTTTCGTTTGTGCCATAAAGAGAATGGTAACTGAAATCAAGTAATTCTGGCTGCACATGCTTTTAAGCTTTTATTTCTATGAAAAAGGAATAATTATTTTTTTTTTTTTTTTTTTTTTTGTTTTTAATTTTATTTCGAAAGTTTAAATGTTTGTGTGTAAGAATTAACGGGTTTTCCTATGTTGCAAATCTTTTATTATTATTATTTTTTGGTCAACAACAATAACGCTGGTAATCGAAACGAACAACGACAACAACAACAACAACAACAACAACAACAACAACAAAAACAACAAATGCTATTTTGCGAACAATAACACAGGCGTAATCACATGCTTACTATTGAATATATTTACACTTTGGTTTACTCTGCACTCCAAGAATGTATGCGTGTTTGTAATTTTTATAGTTTTTTCGGTGCTATTACTTTAACATCAAAGAAAAAACCTTAAAGTTAAAATTATAAACCTCTCTTTTTGTTTACATATAGCGTTAAGTTTTTGCATAATTCTCAGTTGAATAAATTTTATGAAATTCAAAAACAGAGAAACTACAACAACTGCTTATTAAGTAACTTAAGTTTACGGACGATTTCCAAAGACAAATTTTTTTTTTTTTTTTTTTTTTTTTTAGGTTATAAGGTTTCCCCAATCAATAATGACTCTTTATTTTACTAATAAATGGGAAAATCTGTTAGTAGTAGGTTTTGGCCACACTTTAAAGTATGAATGCGAAGACTTGATATTTGACAATCGTGATCGGCAGACAACATATATATAGAAGAATATTCGATGAATAATTTCAGCTTAAAAAAAACATTTGCGTTAATCAATACGATGCCTTCAAGTTCGCTGTTTGTACTTTTGTGAGCGACAGGCTTGCTATTCAAGTTTGGGCCAAATTGATGTATAGAAAATCAGTTAAAGATATTGTTGGTGTTGTATTGCCGTCACAAGCCAATAAGATTTTTTCATTTAAATTACGCAGGCTTGTCCCTGTGACCTGTGTTTTATTTTCAGCTCAGTAGTACGCCAACTGCCATCTGTGGCAAATGCTATGTCAATATCCTCAATAGTTAATTAGATACCCGGTTTCTTTTCGCCTCAAGAGTTGCAGTTCGCCTTTAAGACAAGGCGAGCTAAAACAACGACCTATGAGGGATGTTTTGAGTTTCGAGAATAGTCAAAATTCGAAGGAAGCTTAAGTAAGCGAACAAAGCGGTTGCTGAATAATATGAAGACCCAATGGGAACAGCTGCCGTGAGCAGTTTGAAATCACATATAACACTTTTATAATATTCTTCCATAAAAAGTCAACTTCGTGATAGGAATCCACAATGCATAACATCACGACGGCCCACGATCGGAGCAGTACGTGAAATCCCATTTATAACAGCAAACAAATAGTTACACTCGTCCACAAATCTATCTACAATGCTAAACTTTACGTTAATAAGATATCCGTCCAACTTTCCCATGAATTGCTCCTTTGTGTCAGATGCGTCATCGGTCAGCTTTGAAACTTCATACACCTTTTCGTAAGGCGGTAACGTCATATATTTATTGTTACGGAAATCCCAAATCCACTTCAGTCCAATTAATTGATTTTCCCAAAAAATAAACTTCCGAGAGACGGCAAAAACAGGCGCAAAATCGTGACGCGTCATGCAACTGCCGATCGACAAAAAAGATTAACGGATTAAAAATGGCGCCATAAACTTAGCTATTAGTAATACGCTTGCGTATAAACAGAATATTTGCGAAAGGCAGAGTGAGTCGAAATTTTGAAAATTTGAGCTGGGAAGTCGAGAATATTGGCGAAATAATTTATAAATAATCCTACGAAAGCAAAATTGATTGTAAATAAAAAAAATCTACGATCTAGTGATAGGAACCGTGTCAAGAAAAGCAAATTTCGTAATAATATTAATTGAATCGTGGTGCGTGCCATAAAAAATAACAACTACGAGAAGTTTTAACTCAGCATTTCATTTTGAAGAGAAACAAGCAAGAAAATTAAATTCGGTCGGGACCGAATCTATTATACCCATCACTGTTTACCCCCAAAACAAAAACAAAAGAAGTAAAACAACAAAATTTTCATGCTCCATAATGCGTGAAGTGGGCGCAGGTGATTTTTTTTATTTTCAAAATAAAAGTTTTTGTCGATGGACAGACAAACAGGCGGATTTGTTTAGGTGCATTCATCTGCTAGTATAGTTTATGAGTAATGAGAAAAAAACCAATTTTTCATTCCTTTTGAAAAACATAGGTATTCCCAGCTGTGGGTGTGTCCTTCAACCGATTTGGCCCATTTTTAAAAACAACCTGCGTGCAAGAATTTCCACTGTTTCTGCCAATTTTGAAGTCGACAGCTTGTTGTTTGCGGACAGGAGAGTGTTTACAACAGACAGCCAGACGGACGTGCTTAAATCGATTTAGAATTTGATGCTGATCAAGAATATATACACTTTGTGGGGCTTCTGATCCTTCCTTCGGGGCGTTGCAAACATTTTGACAAAATGAACACACCCCTCATTCCTCGATGATGGGTATAAAAATGCTAAAAGTTACTTTGAAAACTTTACGATGATGATATTTTACTTAAGAGGATTAAACTGACTTCCTTAAAAAAGGCTAAGACTGATCACCTACGTACAACAAAAGGGTTTCATGCGTAACAATTAATGGCATTATTAGTATAGATGTGTAAGTAGTTTCCAGAAAGGATACATATGACGAAAATGTGCCACGTTATGAACTGAACGATCGATGCAAATGCGTTATTGCTTCTTTTCAAAAGCGTATCTGTTAGGCACAAGCCAAACCCAAAGAATCATCCAATCGATCGCAAAGCCAAATTAATTCAGAAAGGAAATAATAAAGTGCATCTAATGGGGCTGGAAAGGAATGTTGTATAGGAATAGCATTAAAATCGATGAATGTTCCAATGTCGATCAGTAATATCGAATAGTAAATAATAAACAAGTTAAACACAATCTTGTCGTAAAACGTTCGGGATGGGGAACAATAGAATTACAGTAGAATTGTAATTTTTTGAGGTAAGCCTTGTTGTCCCATTCGCAAGGAAAACTCATTTTCAAAACAACTGTTGCAAGGGAATTTCTTTGAAACACTATCCACGCATTAACTCAAGTCTAAGAAAAAAACGCAGTTAGTGAGGACATTTGCTTTACTTAAAACACTTTTCCTAACATCTCTAAGCATAAAAAATTCACACCTTTAAACGATACATATAAAGTTAAATTAATTTTTTTTTGGGTGTACAACAAACTTTTTTAATAATTTTGCTTATATTTTGGCTGATTTATGTAAAAGCTGTAAACGCTTCTTTTTCAATTAATATATACGGAGGTCTTTAATTTATGGCGTCCCTCATGTCTCGTCGATTTCAATAACTTCATCTATTCTCGTGTTTCCATCAAATCATTGTTCGCAACTTATGGATACATTTCAAATAGCTTTACTGATAAGCAAACCTGCTGGGTTCACTATTTGATGAACAATTTTCAAGGGCAACGCTTATCATATCACACTCTGAACCGTACTTTTGGTTCTACTTACCAGTAAGTAGAGCCAGGCTATGGTTTATTTCTGACTCAAATTAGACGAGCCATGGACGATTTGGACATGTGGCTTCAACAACATGCTGCGACATGTTACACAACAACCAAAAAGATTGTCTTCTTGAACCACAAGCATGTGTATATGTACACTATTGTGATTGAAAAAAATGCAAACATATTCACACTCGATTACTGTAGTCTGGTGACATTGTGATTGACTTTAGTTCGGGATAAACTCGTAACAAGCTTTATGGCCCCATATAACGCATTATTTTGATGATGAGTCGTTATAAGAACAAATATTGTAATTGATGTAAAAGCTTTGCATCGAATGGGGCAATTCTTTGAACCGTCAGTTATATAACGTTTCGTATGGAAACTGAGTCTTCAAATGATTAAAAGGCTTTATCTTCAATATTTCTTGAGGAAAATTTTCTCATTACAATAATTAAGCATAAAAAGTAACTTTACCGAATTTAAACCACGTAAGTCTATTTTGTCCCATGGGTCCCAAGCCATGTTCTAATCAAAACTAAGGCTTTATATGCCAAGCAAGTCTAATTTTAAATATTTTCTTATGAAACTTGGTCCTAATTAAAAATTTGGATCACATCTATCTCTTTGGACAGCACCATATATAGAGATTCTCATGAGAGAGTAAACGCTTCTATGACGACAAAGCTTACTTTGTGGTTTGCTATGACGGACGCAATTGGAAAACAATAAAATCTTTATCAAGTATATCGAGTTTGCTAAATTTGTACCACTTTGCCGTCTGAGTATCTTCCAATGAGTGGGCTTTCATGAGATTGATGCACTTTTTCGCTACGTTATTAATCAAGCGAAGTGGTCGAAGTGGTTTTGCCCGACTATAACATTCTTGTTGTGGTTAACAATTGAAGAAATTCGTATGAAATGTGAAACAGATGGTAAGCAGTTAATGTGCTGCTAATCTAAGACGACAAAAAACTTCTTTCGCGATTTAAGTAAAAAAAAGTTCTCTTGATATTTGCGCACGATGTTATTATATGCTTAACTCAATTTTAATTTTGTGTACATGCCCATCTCGTCTCCCCCCCCATGCATTTGTTCATCTGTCTACCTATTTATTCATTCATCTCTTTTTACTTATGTCTGTCCGTCTACCTAACAATCTATCCTTCTGATTGTCTGATACCGATTCGTTTAATCGGCATTTTTTCTCTTCATTATCGAAATTCTCAAATGGAAAATAGGATTGAAAGCTAATTGAGCGAAAAATTTATGTAATTAGGCATAAACTCTTAGATGCATTGCGTAGAGCAGTTGTCAAATTGGAGACGTCCTCGTATCTGGCCATCAAGTTAGTTTGACGCACTGACGAATCCGTCCAATAAGATTTTACATCACATTTACATTATTCGTTGCAGCAAGTTTTAATAGCATGGAAACACTATTATTATCTTTGAAAAGTTGATAGATGTGAGTAGTAATTTTTTTTTTTTTTTTATCTGAGGGCGTTGTAATGTAAAGCTACTACTACTTAAGATTAATATTAAATGTAAATATTTACAACATTGCCGATAAAAATTGTATAGGATCTTGGCAATAAACTTGCATTACATCTTATTTTGACTAATAAATCAAATAAATTGCCTAACACTATAATGAAATGTTGTAACAACTCATAATAAATATTAAATAAATTATTATTTAATCTTTTTCTTTTCAATACGTTTTACTCCTTTCTATATTTTTTCCTTTCTTCTTTCTATCGATTGTTACGAAGATCACCTATTGCTATACCGCCGTCAATGTCATTAATACTGGTTATGTGCAAACACTAACCAAAGCGTTAAAACAGTGAAATGAAGAAAAAAGACTGGAAGATATTCATAAAAATATGTTGTATATGCAATTTTGATTTCGTAATGGCAAGCCCACAACATGTGTGCAATGCTTACTGATTAAGACAAAAAGAAAAGTGCAAGTTTTTCTTTTAAAGTCAGCGTGCACACAACAGCAACACACGCGTCATATTAACTTAAAGCATAAATACATTGTATATTAAGCTGGTTTGGGGCGCTCGCTCTTATTCACGTCAAAACTCTTGGCAATGCTAACGCGTTAAGCGCACATATACACATAAAATTTTATTGATAGTTTGTCTGTCGACTCGCGCTTACAAATCTATGCCAAATGTAATGCAATCCAACGTGAATTTAGAGCAAGACAGTAACTTAAGGAAAAGGAAACTACAAAAAAAAAAACAATATATATATATATATATATATATCTTTATATATATGGATATACATATAGATAGATATCTTAGAAATAAATTAGAAAAAATAGAAAGAAAAAAAAGAAGCACAGAAATAAAATACTTATAAAATTGAGAAAAAAACGCGCATTACAATGTTTTTAATTTTTGTGTGATTTGTGTTATTAGAGCAGTAAAAATATATATATATATATATATATATATATATGCGTATATATGCGTATATTTTTTTTATTATTAACAACATTGCTTTGATGGTTATGTTTGGAATAATAACCCACAATGCATTATTAATGCATAATCTATGCAAATGTGAATACGATAAAGTTCGATGTGATTTTTACATTCAAAGAAATAAACAATTTAATGCCTATTATTTATTAATCAACACAAAATTTAAATTATATTTTGTTATTATACCATACACGCATTCATCGCACACTTTAAGTTTACCAAATGCCTGCAAGGCAGAGAAGACATTATCAATCATGAAGAGTGTTGGTCAGTGTGGACAACTGAAGCAAACTTAACTGCGTTTGTCTGTCCGTCCATCATGTTTGCGAAGTGCAGCTACTGCCTTAAAAACTTTGTTTAAAGCAACGAACATTATTCTTCAAGCACTCTCGTCAGCTCCTGATCCAGCTAAATGAGTTAAATCCATCTCTAGATCCGCTGACAATCAAATATTACAAATTTTCTATATGCTGCAATATTTGAGCTTGAGGTAGATAAACCTTTCTTGTAAGAATTGATGCGGAATTATTATACCGCGCATCTCTTATGGTACACGATGCATTAAGTTTTTGCTAATCCAAAAAAGACTTGAGATGGATGTTGTATCGATCTATACTGAATCGTTTGACGGTTTGACGGATGAAAACGGTGGAAAATATTTTATAAGATAAGAAGCAATGATTTTGGTAGTTTAGTATGCGAGAAAAACATCTAAAGAGTAACAAATTCTTGACTATCTACAATGAATTTCGACCAAGTAGATAAACGTTCAAGACGTCCTTGTATGCTGCGTGAACAGTTGCAGTATATCGCTTCGTTGAACTATAGTTTTCTATTTTTATTATTGGGAGTTCTAGCACACATGTGATCGCGACTCGACTTGGGTGAAGCGATAAGTGGTTTCTGTAAGAGCCTAACAATAGAGTTGCATGAAACTTCTATGATTGGCGTTAAAGCGAATCTGAAATAGCTTCGCTAGGTGAGTGTCAAAATTTTCGAATAAGAAAATGGTCACAAAGCTAGTAGAGTTCATTCATTTTTCACCGTTAACTTGAATGATTTATGTACACAACAAGTGCTGCAGAGTGTGTTAAGTTTTTTCGGACGTATACAACACTTAGAAACTCTTGAAATGGATTCGCATTTTATTATACCGATCGACTAGGAATCACTTTCTATGTCACTAGATCACTTTCTGAATCGAACCTCCCTGTCAGTCCATCCGTCGGTGCGTCTGTTAGTCTACCCATCTGATGTCTGTCAATGTATTTCGAGACATTTGTGCATTAGCGTGCTTTGGTCCAAGAATCGACCATTTTTTCGACTTCTTCCCACGCAAAAATATTTTATTTTTCATAGGGACACAATTCGCTGAGTAATGGCATTTCCGCATTCTAAATTAATGTGAAAGCTTTCGATGGAACGGGAAAATTTTTTGGGAAATGAATCTTTATATGGTGAAGAGGCGTAGTTTTCAATACTTTTTGATAAGATTTAAGTCATAAAACAATGACATCAAAATTAAACTAATCAAATTTGGAGCACGTAGGCCTATTTTTCGGTTCCTACTTCTCAAAAGAGTTCTAATGAAAAATGAGCTTTTTTTTGAATGGCCAAACAGTTCAAATTTTGATATTTTATTACGAAATTTGTTTGTAAGAGTAACCCGATATAAAACTTAGTGGTATCAAGTTTGAATTAAATAGGTCATCATTCCATAGGTCATCAGTGCATGCAAGGATTGTGATAAAAGCTGGTCCATATTAGAAATGTAGCATAAAAGTTAATCATAGGAAATGCGGATCACGTAGGTCTACTCTTTTGCACTCAACCAGAGTGCATGTACAGAGACTCTTCTGAGAAGCACGCCATTCTATGGCAATAAAGTCTAATTTGTCGTTTTTTATAATGGAAGCAAATGGAAAATAATAAAATTTTCGAGAGTTACGTTAATTTTGCTAAATTTGCACTGCGTTGTTTCTTTTATGAAAAGCGTGCATTTACATAAAAGTAGTGTTTAATTTTTTGTGTACTATTACGCAAATAAATGGATGAATATATTGGGCGAAAGAGTGTGGAACATCTAATGGACAACCTTGCCTGCCTATAGTGTTATTACTTGATTTGTTGTATATCTCTTGGAAACAGAAGTTTATCAATGAAAGTTCATGCAGGCAACAAAAGATTTAAGCAACAAACTATCTTATCTCGTAATAGTGCATAAAAATGCCGACGGAATATCGCGTGAAGTGAAGCCATCACGCATACCTTAAACTTTCCTTTGTACTACAAAGTGAGTAGTCTTGACACTTGCTCGCTTTTTTGCTAAAGTATTTTGTAATAATTGGTCGATATTCAAAAATACACAAACTGATTATGGAAATTGAACAAAAATAGAAAATATAAACATAAATGATAAGAGGTATCACTCGTTACGTGTACACAAACATATATGATGGTACGTACTCTTTACCTTCTAATGTGTGTATATAATTGTCCACCATAAAGTTTTAAAGAAATCAGTAGGTCTTGAAGGATGCCAAAATTTGCAAAAAGAATTCTTATCTTTTGTAAGATCTGAAAACAGTCTGAAGTTTTTAACAAAACTTCACTCACAGTAAAAGTAAAGGTATGCCACAAACCCGCATTATGCCGTATGCCATATCCTATCTCTCTTGCTCTTTTTTGCTAATCATCAACACGTATGCCTATGTATTAGCTAAACCTCCTGAGTGACTGGTAAAAAACAAAAGCATTCACCAAAATGAAGAAGATTTCTGCACGCATTTCTAACCCTTCTGAGTGACTGTTAAAAAACAAAAGAATTCACCAAAATGAAGAGGATTTCTGTAGGCATTTCTAAACCTCCTGAGTGACTGGTAAAAAACAAAAGCATTCACCAAAATGAAGAAGATTTCTGCACGCATTTCTAACCCTTCTGAGCGACTGTTAAAAAACAA
>KK502456.1:296473-396350 GCA_000688735.1 Glossina austeni
TGGTAAAAAACAAAAGGATTCACCAAAATGAAGAAGATTTCTGCAGGCATTTCTAACCCTTCTGAGTGACTGGTAAAAAACAAAAGAATTCACTAAAATTAAGAGGATTTCTGCAGGCATTTCTAACCCTTCTGAGTGACTGGTAAAAAAAAAAAGGATTCACCAAAATGAAGAGGATCTCTGTAGGCATTTCTAAACCTTCTGAGTGACTGGTAAAAAACAAAAGGATTCACCAAAATGAAGAAGATTTCTGCCGGCATTTCTAAACCTCCTGAGTGACTGGTAAAAAACAAAAGGATTCACCAAAATGAAGAAGATTTCTGCAGGCATTTCTAACCCTTCTGAGTGACTGGTAAAAAACAAAAGGATTCACCAAAATGAAGAGGATTTCTGCAGGCGTTTCTAAACCTCCTGAGTGACTGGTAAAAAACAAAAGGATTCACCAAAATGAAGAGGATTTCTATAGGCATTTCTAACCCTTCTGAGCGACTGGTAAAAAAAAAAAGGATTCACCAAAAGGATCTTTAAAGTTCTAACACAGTTTCGAAATGATATTTTTATGAGTTTGTGTAGAAGAGGATTTCTGCAGGCACATTATAGATGCAAAGTGAAATATAATTTATGGTCTATCATAGCTTTAGTGAACCCCGCATATCTTCACCACAAAACTATACGGTAACCATGTTCATGTGGACAAGTTATTCTTAAATCTTCCTTTCTTTCAAAGTCTCGTTTAAATCTCGCACAAAGGATTTGCGAAACGTCAAAGTGATCATTCACGGCGATGCATACAATTGGTATCATGATGCCGTGCTCGAAACTTGGCGTGGAAATTGTTATTTTTAAATACTTGGATTGGGTTTTTAAGGTGTAATGCGACCATTTAAATATTTTTCGTTTTTTGCACTTTTGCTAGATTGAAAAATTCCGTATAATGCGCGAAAATTACACACGAATACTCGGGAAGGGGGACCAGATGTTAAAAATGCTCGAAAAAATCGGCCATGCCCACACAAAGTTACAAGTGATTAAATTTTATTCTTTTTACTTTTTTTTTAACTTTTACGCTTATTTATCATAAGGCAACCCAGACAGAATGTTTGAAACTATTTGCACGTTCCTCAAATGAAGATAGATTATCTGCCTAAAAATGGGTTAATTCTAAAATGATTATGGTAGACACCGCGATCTGGCGGTTTAATTTTTTCTTAATAAGACCAACGATATGGGTATCAAATAAAAGAGCTTGGAGAGTAATGGTGGGCATCCGAGATTCCCCCGATATCCCCTCAGATATAACGTTCTTACTTGATCTTGTTTATAATTTGTAATAAAAACTAAACGGTGAAACGGTGATTTTGAACATGATTTCTATATAAAGATGATTTCATGAAAAATGACCGCCTCCGAACCTGTGGAAAAATTCAACCCCGGAGCACCTATATTCGCCACTTTTCCACATATGGTAAATCTGCTTTCATTTCACCAATTCCGCGGGTAATATTGATGAATAAGGTCATCGTGACCTATTGTAGTAAGTCAATGTTTAAAGTTAACCTTGAAATGAAGACGTAGTGACTTTCGTGTGATCAATTACTCGTATAGGAATTTTTGAAGATTACATGGCAGTTGAATATTTCTTGGAACAAATTGATATGTCGAGCATGGTGGAACATATCCTCCAAGTCAAAATCATCTACTTGATGGTACAAAAAACGTGAAATACTCGTCGGTACTTTGGCTTCCTAGCTATAGATGCCATATTCATCTCTTGGAGTCTGTTCAACAAGACTTCTTGATGTTTGCTTTGCGAAGTTTGAGATGAGATTCTACGCTACCTCTTCGATTGAAGCTCATTGACTTGCCTACCCTTGAAAAACGACGTGAAATGTCTGGTGTAACCTTCGTCTTTAAGCTAATAAAAGGATATGTTCTTTTCGCTGGCGCTATTAGAACTTATTAATGTTTACATCCCCAGTGGAGTCTCAACACATTTTGTGCTCTTGCAGGTACTACAATGCTGAACCAATTATGAGCTGTTCGATCCGTTTCGAGTAATGGGTAAAACGTTCAAGGATCTGACGACTGACTTCATCTGTCCGTTGTGCCCGTTAATAAGGTTAAAAGCATTATGGAGGAAATTAATTAATTAATTAATTAATAAATAAGTCTACACTTCTCTCGCTATTCTTAAATCCATAAAAAAACTCTTTTGAGATTAAGTTCTCACCACTGAATTGCACTTCTTTAGAATAGCATAGGTTTTATTTGGCATTATCTTGGAAAATTTATTTACAAATTATTTACAGGAACCCATTTTGCATTTGCAACGTTTTAAAGCTCGTTCTAGTCTAACCCGTTCGAATATTATAATTCAACTCCGTTGACTCGAGTAATTTTGCCTATCGCAAATATTCTGCTTATATGCCCTTTTTGTGTGAAATGTTCTGCAAAGTGCTGTTAATCTTTTCGACAATCGCCTGCTGCCGGAGGCATGATTGTGAACGCGGTTTTATGATTTTTAGAAATTGTTTTCCTAGAGAATCCATTAGTTTTCATGCAAAATCATTTCATCAAATGGGAATTTTTCATAACGATATTTTTATAATTTATAAAAAAATAAATGGCGTCTTACGTGTATGTGTATCTAGGATTTTGGTGACGATGAGCCCTTGATTAGGTTTTTCTGATAGCTTTTTACACTCTTTAAGACAAAACAAAAAAGCAAAAGGTGCCTAGTTCTCGAGAATTGTTCATACACACACACATACACACACGCACGCACTACATGATAGTTAGTAGTAATATTTTGTTTTTTTTTTGGTTTTGTGATTATATACCAAAAATCAGTAGTAGTTTTTAGATCTGCTGCAGGTTTCGTTCAATTGTTCAATTTTCAAAATTATTTCGACTTGAGCGGCGGTAAGCCATAGCTTAGCATAGACAAACGGCGCAAAGTTGTGGTTTTCAGCAAAGACACAAACTGTAAGCTATCTTTACTTCGGTCAAATATTCTACAAATTTTTACTGCGTGCGGAAAGCACAATGTACCAAATTACGGTCCCGCCCAAATGGATTTTCAATATTTTTGAGGAAAGGACTAAGCAAAGGCCTTTAGATACGTCATCATTGACTTAACGGAATTGTAAATGAGTGGCGTTCCCTGAAACGCTACTTAAAGCAGTTAAGGAAATATAAAAAAAACCACGGGCTAAGCGACTCGGGTTTGTTCGAATTCATAGAACTCAAGCAAAGCGATTATACACTAATCATACTATATAGTTATAGTTTATACGTAAGTCGACACATTTGTTCTTATATGGCTCGTGTCATACGCATTAGTCGATAATTGCTGAACGAAATATTAAGCAGTGCTGTTACACTGCCGCACTTGAACATTTCTCTACATATTTAGTTATAAGCATGATCCTTGTGAATTAATGTTTTAATCGGATCACTTTCAGATCTTAGAAATTGGGACATAACTTCGCAGGCCTTAAACAAACAAAATTAATAAATGAAAACAAAGATTTGATGCAAGCCGAATGCAATGTCTTTCTTGTTCGTATTTGCGTTCTTTGTAAAAAAATGTCCATGTTTCGATCTATTGCTATAAGGAAAATAATTAACATGACAAACATGTTTGGGCCACTTACAACATTCTGCAAAACTGTATTATCAAAAATTAATCAAAAATTCAAGGTTGACCTTAACGCATTTACTTATACATGACGCATGTAATGCATAGTATACCAAACATACAAATAAACTCTGTAAAATTCGGTTATATATGCTAGTATGGTAGTGTAAAGTCATCAACAAGCGTGTGTTTTATTATAACTTTTTTTGGGAGCGCAGTGGTCAATGGTTGGCAATCAAAACGGTTTTGTTAACATGAAAATTTATGGCAAAAAACAAAAAAACATGAAACAACAACGAAAACAATGAATTGCGTACTTAAACGTGTGCCACCTTCACACACATATATATATATATATATACATATATATATATAAATCAGCAATACTGACAAACTAATGAATTTCTGTGTTATGGCAGTGATATCTAATTTGAAACCTCTTGAAAAGTGTATCGTTACGAAAATGAAATCAGAAATAATGCGGAACCTTGAAATTAACTTTTAATAATTATTTTCTTTAAATTAAATTTTTGTTTTATGATTATTATTAATATTTACGATGTATTTATTGTACACACATATATGCGTATAATAAAAAAAACCTTATATTTATTGAAAACTCAAACATCACTTAAACATATGCAGATGTCATATTTTTTGTACCCACTAGCGCGAGTTAAAGTTTCGTAAATATTTTTTGTCCGCAGAAACGCGCACCAGACATCCCATAAACAATAATATGTAGGGTATGGTGCATATACTACGGACTGGCAGTGCAGATTTAGCTTCGGTCTCTCCGTCAGCTTCTCTGTTGAGTTTACAATTAAAAGATAAAAAAATTGCAATTAAGCTCAATATGTCACAATTAGCGAAATATTCGAAACCGTAAGCTTGTTTACGATTTTTTCCAATATATGGTTGAATATGCCCTTAAGTGCGAATATATTTCACTTTTTGTATTCATTGTCTTATACTGGAAAGTGAACGACATTGTTACATGTCATATGCGATTATATAGGTTGAATAACAAGTGAGTACGCAGGGCCTCAAGGGGAGAATTTTGAGGTAAACAAGGGTTTTCCCAAACAGTTGGGTTTAACTCGTTCGTGTTTTCGTGCAGAAGATTGCAAGTAAATGCGTATGTGAAATAGAGAGGTGTGCACAGTTGGTGCTCAAGATGTTCTCTAATGAACAAAGCAAGAAATGATGCAACGGTGCTCGGTCGATCATGGGACGTGTATGCTTCTGAATAGACTCTTTTTTTAAACAAGCTGCTAATGATCGGCAAGACTTGGGGTTAACTGGGGGACTGGCAAAAAAATTACATTCGTAAAATTATCGCTGCATGTGTATTGACATGTGGACGATGCAATTGATTAAAGTAATTAAAAAAAGGGAAATTATTATTGATTTTGTTATAAAAAAAAAAAAAGTACAAAAACGTGAAACGTTTGGTTCCTGCGCACGCACTTGTCATTCAACTTTTAATTATGTAATAATATGGTTACGTTTATCATTTCCAATGGTGTCACAAACTGTTGACTTAAAATATTTTCTTTAATTTCGAAATTTTGTTTATTGAAGAGACACAAAAACAAGTAACAAAGTTATCGTAATGAAAAAACGAACTTTGGGTACCCACCATCTCAAGCGAACGTATAAAAATGGCAACGTAACTTATAATTTGTATTTAATTTAAAGATCAATACTTATTATAATGTGTGAATATTTGTGAATAGTTTTTTGAAATGCTTTGTTTTCCGCTTCAGAAAAATTTGTTCGAGTGACGGATGACGGCCATCTTCAAATTTTAGACTGCAGATATGCATGTTTGATCAGCATGTAATGTTTGTGTTGCATGTAATAATTGTAAGAACTCTAGCTATAACGCATAATGATCAACGATCGAGTTGACATGCATAAAAATACGGCACTCGCCGAACGTTATGGTTCACTGATTTTTGTTTTTAAGGTTAAGCTGATCGTTCGGTTCGACGACAGTCCAATATGATTTCCTTACCTCTTTTTAATATTATATAAACAATATCTCTGGCTTTTAATCAAATATTATAATTTTATTAAGCGATATCTAAACACCAGAAAATAAATATATTTTTTTTGCTATATGGGTTTCAAATGTGAAAAAATTTCGTCAACTAAGGTTATTAACATTAAAACTGGTTTTATGCAAGATACGATACTGCTATTGTCATACTTCTTTAAAATTACAATGCGTACAGTCAGTCGGATTTATTATGTATGTCTTCTCAAGTTGAATAAGCCTAAAGGCTTAGCTGTCACGAGGCGGCGACTGGTAAGAACTGCTTCTGAAGAGACTCATCATCATTGTCGCTATGGTATTGTTAGTCAGGCTCAGCATACTCTTCGCATTGTTAAGTTATAGATAGCTCATGTTTCGGTTAAAGGTGTCGCTTAGATGAAAAATGAAAAGTTTTTTGGAAATTAATTGTCCAATTAACGTTATTATTAGTGTTATTATTTACATACACGCTATCGCGCAAATATTTTATGGAATACTGTAAATTTTCAACCCTAAAAGTATGCTGTAAAATGTTTTTTTTTTTTAATGGTAATCTTAAGAGAGAATATTAATCAAAGTCGTATTAACTCATTGAAAGTGCTTTCAAATTCCAAAACTATCGGGCCATTGTGTGCGCGAAGAGCATTCGAACGATGAAACCGACATTTTTACGCATGCGTCTGCATTTGTTGAGCTATGTCAAAAGTATTCGTAATAAGTTTTTCAAATTCAAGATCGTGAGACAGCAGCGCTTCCTTTTGTCCAACCTTTCGCGGCCTATTCTGACAGATTGCAAGTTCCTATCTATCAAAAGAAGAAACAATTCTTTTTAGAATTTATTGATTTAAAAAAGATTGCGTTAACCGTAGGTAAAAATAAATTATTTTTCAATAATTTGTCAAATTTCGGGTAACATAATAGGATCAGAAACACTCGACATTTATAGATAATGTCATGCGGAGATTTCATTATTTTGAGAATAAGAAGTGCCGCATGCCAAGTCCATAAAAGAAGGTTTAAAAGGCAAATGAACTTTTAAGGCGAGCAGTTTTAGTAAAATTTTCAATTTACTCTTAAGCCCGTAATGCCTACAACTATACAACTGCCTTACAGCCGTTTCACAGTCAAAATCTCGATTAGTTGAAAGCTAAAACCGCGGTCCCTCAATTTTTCCGCAAAGTGGCGCCATGATTTCACGCAAAAAATCAACCTGTAAGAGCTTGCGTTGCTTTGTTTTTACTAATACGTTTGCCTAATGTATGTAAGCTTGTATTTGCGCAGCTAGAAAGTATACGACAATGCGATTGCGTCATCGATAAACAGAGAATATTATGTCACTGCAATCAATCTTTGAACCCTCGTGTTTTATTGGGCCGGGAAGATTGTAAACCAATTCCGACAAGTTGAAGGTTTTGATTAGGCATTCAATTATGTGCATACCAAATGATTTCGCCATTGCACGAATGTTGATAGAAACTGTAGATAATTTGCAAATATTGTCCGAATGTCTTTTCTTTCTTGATTAAGCTGTAAATAGCATTAATAAATAAATAATAAACGGAAGAAATTCGAAAGCTAGAAAAATGCAATTAGGTGGCATATTCTTCAACGAAGCAAGTGAAATTAAAGCAACGGAAAATACTACAGTAGGCCACTGCCTCCCGTTAAATGCCCTACAGCACGCGTTTGAAAGGAAAGCGTGCGTGTGCCAAATTTGATTACAATATCTCAAAAACTACGGCCTGTAGGTAGAGAACAAGAAAACAAGATGGACAGACAGACAGACAGACAAGGTTAGAAAACGATTGTATATCGATCGGTAAAATAAAAGATGCGAGATGTCTCAGTTGTAATGACGACTTCTACCAATACTCTACACCAGTTCGCTAAACATAATTCTGTAATTCTTTGTCGTTGTAAAATAACAGAAATTTTATTTTGCTTTCTTTTAAAGACTTGCTTTTCATGAGAACTAAGATGTATGAAAGAATCGGAAAAGTGGATATACGGGCCAAAGTACGTCAAGATGTCCGATCACTATTTTGAATCAACTATATACATATATGGAACTTGTGCCCCGAAACGGGATCAAAAAATGCTCCTCATCTCTTCTAAATTTTCTCATCTCTTCTAAACATTGTTTTTTGCCGCTTATTAGGAGAAATTGCAACAATATTTTATATAACTATTAGGTTTTTATATGTAGCGTAATATGGTCGCTGTGCACAAGTTTATAAACATATTTCGAAATTTAAGACTTGCATGTGTCAGATGCCATAAATAATTTCGAATCGATCGCTATAATAAAACATTGGTCCCATTTAAATCTTTCTGCATGTTACACGGACATTCGTACAAACTTTATATGTACTGTGCCACGGTAATACATCATTATCGCGATTTATTTTATTCTGATCGTATTAGTTTCGTAACTTTAATTGTACTTTTATGCCATTTTCACTCTTCATGATTATTGCAGGCAAAAGAATTGGTTGAAAGCCTTCAGCGGGTAAGAATTCGAAAGTTCGTAAAAGATTTGATAGAGCACACTTTAATTCTAACATAGCAAATCTCTGACCTGTAAAATGTTAATATATTAGAAAACAAGCAAAGGATTCGCAATGTAATCGTAAATTATTACCGATGCAATTTCTTGGGCCAGCACTGAATGGCACAAAACTGTATGGATGCGAATCATTGTTGTCTTGTAAAAAGCGTGTGGGATCGAACTTCTCGGGTTGCGAATAGTAGCGTTCATCTCGATGTACCATATAGGCGAGTACAACAATATTAACTCCCTTAGGTATAGTGAGTGAACCAACCTTGAAATCTTCAGTAGCGTGGCGAGAGAAGAATGGTACGACCGCAGATATCCGTAAACTCTCTTTTATAACGGCCTCCAGATAAGGCATACTTTCCTTTCCGTCTCGCATTGCGGCCAATACCTCCTCATAGGCTTGCTGTTGTATGCTGGGATGCTGTGACAGCAAATGCAAAGTGAAAGCTATGGCTGAGCTAACTGTATCATGACCCGCAAACATAAAATTATCAACTTCTTCGCGTATTTCATCATCGGTGAGAGACATTCCTTCCATTTGCGAGATTAGTAACATATCCAAAAACGCTAAACGCCTCTTTCCCTTTATATCACCACTCGAGTTCTCTTTACTCTTTAAAGTATCGGCTTTACATTCTTCTAACATTTTACGCTTTAATTTTACAACGTGTTTAGTTTCCTCGTGTAATATCTGTACTCCGGCCTGATATTTTCTACCAAGTTTAGTAAATTTGAAAAGCGTCCTATTCCTGTACAATGCTGAGAAACTACGTCGATGGGCAATGTGACAAACTCTGTAGAAATATGAAGAAGTTAAGGTATGTAGGTTATAATCGACATATTTTCATCTTTCATCGTTCATCTTACTCATCTATCGTTTTTACGTAAAGGGAATCACTTTGCAGTTGAGCATGTTTCTTCAGACCCATAGCGGTTTCGTAAATGACATCTAGTGCATACAACGTTATGTAAGGGCATATATCAAAAGGTTCGCCGTTTGCTTTCGCCTTCAGATGTTGTATTAGTATTCGACAATTCTCTTCCATTGATTCCTTAAATTCGCTTAGTATACTAAAATGAAAAGCTGGCGTTAGCAGCTTACGTCGCTTACGCCAGGATTCACCGCCATTTATAATAAGACCTTTGCCTAACCAGGAATCCAGGAGTTTATAATTACTCGACTTGTGTAATAAATGGTTGCTGCTAAGCAATGTCTTTATATCGTCGGGCTCGGCAAGAAACACGAATAGGTCTTTGCCCAGCCATATACGAAATGTTGAGCCATATTGCTTGTGTACTTCTTTTAGCCTGTCCAAAACACCTTTAGTCACAGCAACGGATATGAAGAAAATCAATTTGTAATGCTTGTGTTCTTCGCCACTTATTTCAATTTTATCAATAATCAGAAATACTTACTCATTTTCCTCAATTTCCACACGAACTCCCACATGGAGGGACCCGGTATGCAAGCTGACCATTGCTTTAATCGTAGTATAGCAATAATTTGTGGTAGACAACGCATAAAAGTTGCCCATAAAACAAACGCTACCAACGCTAAAATATTCATCTCTATTATTTTTTTGTTGTTTTTGTTTACTTTTTGTACAAACAGATAATAATCCGTCACCCGTCCTTTAAAGCAATAGCAAAATTACAACTAAAGCGCTGGAAATCGTTGCGGATTCAAAGTATTCGTCTGTTTACAAATGTTGAGAGAGATTGTAACTGAGAGATAAAAAGAGGAAAAGTAAAACGAAGCAAATGTATGTACGAGATTGCATTGGGTTGTAAAAGTAATCCAAGTTGTTATCAAAAAAGTCGAAGTAAAACAACAATTGGTTTTTAATTACTTGCGTTGATAAATTTACTTTTACAAGATCTTTTTGCAAAGCTTCGTAAGATTTGATAGAATTAGTCGAGAGAGTAAGATATGACCCCTTTATATCCTACACCATTTGTGGTATATTAAGTTCCTGTGGACGTAAGTAACTGTAAGGAAGGAATTAAGATATACCCACATTTTGCTATATATATATATATATAATGGTTCTGAATTTAAAATTGTCTGGCCGTCTGTCCATTTGATGTGTGTTTATGTGTTTTTGTGTTCAATCTACAGGTCACAACTTTTAAGATATTTTGAGGAAATTTAGCACATGGCCGTGCTTTGAATGAAGAACACGCAGTGCTATTGAAAATGATTCGGATCGGATCCCTGTTTCCACCAGTTGCCGTATAACACCTTGTTTGGAAAAGTAGTTATATGGCAAAAAATTGCATTTATCAAAATATTTTAACAAAACCCGCTGTGTAATAGTGAAGTGATACCCCCTATAACACGGTACGTTTCGCTTATGTAATTTATTTGTATTCAACTATTTTTTAGTTAGATATGGAGTTATACGGATTGATAGGTTTTCCTCAAACGCGAAACTAATCTGTCGTGTTATAGGGAGGAGGGAGCCTACTGTATTTCGATATTCTGAAACGGTATGAAAACTTTGGCCCGACTGGGGCAGTTTTTCGAATCCTCGCTCATGTAACCGTTCGTTGTAAACGTTAGAAAGGTATAATTTTTTATATCTTATGGTAAAGATCAGCTCGTAGTGTTAAATTGATGGAGAAATCAATCTTACCGAACTTCGACCACGTGGGTTCATTGTTTTGGACGCTACCGCATATAGAAATTTTCAGAAAATGTAAACCCCCTTCTGACAAATTAGGCTCCGAATTCTTAATGTTTTTTTGGACGGAATTATCATATACCAGAATAATAATATTTAAGGAGATTTTTAAGCATACCTTTAAGTACAAGAAAAATTATTTTGGAAAAATATTTAAAAATGGGCAAGACTGGAGCGATTCCTGTGAGACATCAGGCATACAGTATAACTGCCGCAGGTTTGAATTTAAACAACAAAAAAAAAAAAAAGAAAATGAAAATCGTTTAATCTACATCCCTATATGTAGAGAATCGCTTCGAGAGCTTGTAGAAATATTGAATTTTGTGTGATTGTGTGATTGGCAAGTCGCTGAATGAAAAGTTTCGTTTTTCGAATAAAAAAAAGACACTGTTTTGTTAATAAAACATCGTTGGCTTAACTCATCGAAAAAAATCCTATGTGATCCTCTAGAAGGCACTTTGCTTTGCAAATTGGAATGAAATGAAAATCTTTGCGTTCAAAAAAAATTCTCTTTTTCTTGTATTGAATATTAAACAATACAAGAGATAATTTTCTTGTCAACTCCGTTAACCGTAACAGAAATACTTCAATCATTCAATCATTTCTTCTAAGCAATAAGTAAATAAAGGGGGAGGGAAAACTCTTTCTTTTATAACATGAATTTTATTGAAATTTTTACTAATTTGTTTTTTTTAAATGTATTTTGAATTGAATTGAAATTAAATAGAAAATGAATATTTATTTGAAGTCATTCAAAAAAGAATTAAAAGTAGAAAATACATAAATAAATAAATAAATAAATAAATAAGAAAATATTTGTTTTTATTTCAATTAATATTATTGTACTTTTTTAAAGACATTTAAATTACATTTTATTAATTAATTAATTAATTTATTTTTTTGTTTTTTTTTTTTTTTTGCTTAATTATATATTAATGATTTTGTGCTTGATTTACTCAAATATTCCTTTTTCTCTTTTTTGGTGTGCATGTGAAAAAATATGACATCAACACGTACATATCCATACGGAATAAACATAATGTATTAATTATCTAATTAGTTTTTCATATTTCTACATATACGCATATATATATACATTGACATACGCATACAAATATAGGCCAGTATATATACAGAAATATATATTTATATATATTACATATATATCGATGAGATATGTAGATATGCATAGAAATATATATATCTATATAGGCCCAAAATATATATGTCTATATATGCGTATGTATATAAATATAGGCGTATTGCGATTATTTTAATATTATTATATACGATTACAAACATTCCCTACCTAGATTGCCTTCGATTGCCTTTATTTTTATTTAGATTTGTGTCCACGAGTTTTTCATTTTGTTGTTGTTGTTGTTGTTGTTGTTGTTGTTGTTGTTATTTTTATTTTAGAATTAAGATAAATATTGTTTTGCTTTTGAAGTGAAACTTTTCTCTCTTCTAATGGATTAAATTCCCTTTACACTGAATTAATAAAACGTGCAACGAGTAAAACGGATATAAGTACACGTCGCGTAGACATGCAAACAAGATCAACTAATAAGAATTTTCAGATCAAGGAAATACATATAACATAACATAAGTTCCAATACTCCTGCAGTTATACATGTCTTTTAAGGAAACGAAACATTTGACCATATGGCGACGTTATAACATTCGCTCCTCTATTCAACGTTAAGTTAAATTAATTTGTTTTCTTTAAAAATGCTCGCTTTTCGTAATAGTTTAAAGATTAAAGTTAGGGCATACAAAACATTGCAATCATTCATTTTGAAAGTGATTGATTGTTTTTGTTTTTTCAAAGTCAAATTGGCGCAGATGATACCCTTTTTCAATTGGATAAATACTCGAGATCTTAATGAATAAATAAGAGAAAAGCCACTAACACAATCAAAGCGTAAAGTTGCGATGAATAATTTCTCTCTCATTTCCAAAGGAATAATTTTGTAATTCATTCATTCATAAATCATTTTGTGATTATTGTTTTTATTCTATTTTATAATAAATTGCCTTAAATCTCGTAAACAGATAACGCCTACTCCGTAAGTTAATACAATTTTCTAAATCAATATGAAGGCAGATAAGCGAAATTTCGACTTGTTATCGCGGTGTTTGTGAGTTTGAGAACTAAAATAAAACAAGGAAGAAAACTGGCGCTGTTATCCTATAAAAGATTGCAAAAAAAAAATATATATATATATAAATTTGTACACTTGATAATATTGGGGGTGTATGACTAACTTTTGATATTCTTGTAGAATGGTGCTGTGAAAATTTATATTGTATACCTATCGTACTTTATGAGCAATGAGCAAAAGGCACGAAAAGCAAAAGTGTTCTCGTTTGTGTTCCACAGACGAGTGGGCGTTCCTTGCCCTGTCTGAGCCATTGTCAAATCAAACAAGGCGATGTCTACTTTCTTGCAAGCGGAAGAATGTGTACCATAGATACTACACAGTTTGGCAGGCGGACAGATTAACGGACTAACAGACGGACATGTTCAGATGAATGCCGAATTTAAAATTGGCAAAGATTTTATACATTTTATGGAGTTTTGAAGTCTTATTCCTGCGCGTTATAAAAATATTGGAAAAAAATAAAATTTTGAGACACTAATAATAATGGGTAGGCGTGGTCGATTATTTCCCATTTTTGTAGTGGTACAGCAAAGCCCGTAGAATTTACAAGTGCAAGTTCCTGTTCGTTTATGAGCAATGAGCAAGAACCCTATTTTTTATTCGATTTGAAAAAGAGAGATGTTCTCAGTGTATGTGCTAGTGTAGGCGGGTTCTTCGACCGATTTCGCCCATTTTTAATAGCAACCTGTGTGCAAGAATTGTCAATGTGTCTTCACATTTTAAGTCGATAGCTGCAGCTTTACAACCAGCATAATGTTTACAACAGACATTACACAGACGGACAGGTATGCTTAAAAATCAGAATTTAATAGATGATCAACGATATATATACTTTGTGGGGACTCTGAAGCTTCCTTCTGGGCCTCGCAAACGTGTTGTCAGAATGAATAGATCTCCGTCATAAAAATTATTATAAACATCTTGAAAACTAGACGAGACAAAAGATAATCAAATCTATATATTTAAATGGTTTAGATGCAATTAAAATTTTTCGGCAATTTTTGAAATATTACATAAGTTGTAAGCATATTTTATACGTTGAAAATTGAAAACGAGACTTTGGTAATCCTAACGTTAATATTTAAAACAGTTCCGCGCGCAGTAGCTTTTATTATCATTGTGTTTGCAGTACAGCCAGACAATCGTTTTCGTATCCATCTGTACACACAAGTTTGATTAATGAAAGTCGTCGTCATTTTCATGTCCGTCTTTATGTCTTTCCACATTTACTTGGAACTGTCCAACTAAACAAAAAATTGAAGTAAAAAGGTGAATATCAAGCTAGAGAATCCAAATGGCAGATCTGAATAAATATCAGCTCACGTTAAATTGGATATATTCTTGATCGGTATAAGATTCTGAATCTATTCGTCTATGTCCATCTATTCTTCGGCTTGTCAGCTGTTAGAATTCTCGCGTCTACACAACAAAATGAGGAAAGGAAACCTAATTTTGAACATAATTTTAGTTAACGTCTACAGATCACGTTTGGAAAAGCGCAGAATAAAATAAAACAATTCCCATAATGGAAAGGCTTCACAATTTTATTTTACAATTTATAGCAGATACCAATCTAAAATTTGGTGCGTTCTAATTGGGGACGGTCTAAACAATTCTGCCAAAATATGGTATCTAAGCACAAATACTTCGCACTTCTGTACAATTTTTGCCACCGCCGAACGATGGCGCTGCATTCATTTTGCGAAAACCTAGACAAGAGCATCAGAGATCGTGCAAGGCCCAAGATACCTTATTGATCAGTGGAATGGAATCATGTCTGTCTGTACAATATCTACGGCAAACATATATCCCAAAACTAAATTTGGCAAACATGTTAAAAATTCTTCCCCTCAAGCTACCATTAAAAACGATCCAAATCGGTTAAAAGATACGCCTATACTGTCACACAAGTTGAGAACTCCTGTGCTTTCTGGGTTTTGTACTCAGTCCTTATAAACTTGAACAGATCAAAATTTCCACGCACTTTATATTTAGGGTGATTCCACAATGCCTGGACAAGCTTCTCGAAACTTTATTTTTTTTTTAGATTAAGGCGTTCATGCAAACTTTTTTATGTATTTTTAGAACGTCTTCATATAATTTCCCAAACCAGTCCTACAGGACCTTCGTCCGCTAGCAAAATAGAAAAAATTAGTGCAGAACGAGCATTTGTCTTGAAATCAAGCAGTTGCAACCCCAGCTGCAGATAACCATTTCGAAGAGCTTCATGAAAATCACTTCAGAAGCGTTCTAAATAATTTGGAAAAATAAAATTTTGAAAAAATCTTGCAAAATTTTGAACAAGAATACGCTGAAGCGAATAAATGTATTTTGACTCAATCATTTATTTTGCTTCGTTGCTGCAATATGCTTACTATTTGGACTGTGTGTCCTACTTGAATGAACTAAGAGAGAAATCCGGAGAAATCCGGGTGAGAACTGGGTGATAGGGCCTAAGGTCTATTTAAACTCACTGCGTGTTGCGAAGATAAGTATTTTAATATGATGAGCTGATTCTTCTTCTTCTTCCTAATGGAATTTCTTCAGTGAACATTCAAAATCTGTTTAAAGGAAAAAAACCAAAGAAATAAATTGCAGGACTAAGAGAGCGCAATGAGCACCAGCAACCAAGGCTGTTCTTTTTTTAAAGGGTAGACTAGACGACTAGAATCTGGTCGATTTAATAAAGTTGCATACTTTAATGATGTTAAGTTCTCCAGGTACTTTCAAGAAGTCGACAGGGTTAGATGCTGCGGAAACGTGACTTTGAATATTGGAAAGATTTCGGCATATACAAGCTACATATTTAATTGGAAGATGTTACCCACAATTGCAAATTGGAAAAGGGTCCATTGATGTGTTGCAATATGTGCGACCAAGGCGCGTTTATCGTAAATGTTTTAATTTGGATTTTTTCAACGTTGATTGGATATATATATACGTATAAAGCCAAACTGAACGCTTGTAAGCAAAAAATGCTAGAAGACATTTGTTTTAAAATATTACGCATGTTTTACGAAAAAAAATACGAATTCGGTGTCGAAAGCAAACTCGCGTTTTTGAAATGAAAACGCTGAAAACGTTAGTAGACATTATCGAATCAGAGTTGCATTGAATGTCAAATTTGAAGAAAATAATCTCTCATGAACATGCTAAGAGAGAGAGAGAAAGAGAGAGAGAGAGTAGTGCACCCAAGTTCATGCTATGCCGATCATTTTTTATTTCAATCGTATCAGCTGTTATCGGCGAGATTGTTCACAAACCGTTTTGCTGGATTGAAGGGGCCCACAATCCATTATACTAAGCCACTTATTTGCTCTGGGCTTTCATGGGTTTTTGGGAGTCGGATATTCTATCTTTTATTTATTCATTTCTTCATTTGTTCACATTTCTTCAAACTAAAGAAACGCTTCCCGCAAACAGTTTTATTTTCCTCAAAGCTCGGAAAAACTATATCGTATGTATTTCGGTGAAAAAACTGAACCGTAAAGCCTAAAGCCTGAAGGTGATGCTCTCACATTATTCAGCACGATACTCTACTCTAGTTGCGCTCTTTCCTAAAATATTTTTGAAACTTATTTATACTCAATATTTCTTCACTCGCTTGCCAGACTTGAAAAGGTCGACATTTAAAAATTACTTAAGAACGTGAAACTTGAAACTTAAATAATTGTGAACTAAGATTGCAAATGTGAAGCCTTAAGAGTTTCCAATTTTTTCTAAGGATAAGGAAATTTGGACAGTTTGGCTCGTAGCCATAAGGTGCCATATGCCAGATTAAAATTTAATTGCATTGCAAAGGCCTAATAAAGTTTTATTGTGAGAGTGGAAAAGATAATCGAGTAATGGAATGCGAAAATACGAGCGGATAAATTACTAAAAACACACTATTAACTGAGTGCTTAATTAAATTGTAATGAGGATGTGAAATCTGATGGTCGATAATAGTTGTTTTCATCTGGAAAGTTGTGTATTTTGTTGTATACTTGAAGTTTCACTTCGCATGGGCGTGGTGACCACGCACTCTTTTTTTGTTTTTTGTATAATTATTTATGCCTTCTAGTTTTAAATATAATCAATTAATTACTTATTATTTTTCTATTTGTAGGAGATATTGATTTTTTTTCCTTTTCCTTTTTTTTTCCTTTTTGCTTTTGTGTTTAATTTGTGTTAAAATAAGATTTTGATGATGAGGAAGAAGAAAACTATATATGAATAAAGTTATGCTTTGTTGTTTGTTGTAGTTGCTGTTGTTTAGAATTTAAAGCTTTCAAGTTCTCTTTTTATTTTTTAGTATCTATTAACTGTATTAAGGCTATGTATGTGGAAAAACATAGTGTTCACTTATGTGAATAGAAATGTCTTTAGAGAATAAAGATTATAATATATATTGTTTTAAGTTTGCTTTGAACGATTTCCGGCAAGAGTTGAAAACAACAATAGGGTTAAGTTATTGTTTACATTTGTTATGGTCAATAGTATTATTATAGCCAAGGTATACAAATGGTGCGACATACTTCACGTCCGTGAGGTTCACTGCCGGTTGTACCACCACCACCACCACCACCACCACTGCCATCACCAACATTGCTATTCCCGCCGCCGCCACTACCACCGTTACTTTTGTCACGGCTTGAGAATCTGAAAAATGAACTCCTTCGTCAGTGTCTGCGATGAGCTTGAGGTGAAGTCGAGCTGTTACCGCCAGCCGAAGCGGGCGTTGCCGATTGCGAAGCGCCCATACTTAAACTACCATATGATGGACGTTTCTGTTGTAGTGACTGAGATGTTTGTAAATTTGTTGTTACTGTACTATTAAAAGCAGCAGTAGTGTTTGAGTACGGGGCTCCTCCTGATAATGTGGTGAGTGATGATGTAGCTACTGAAGATGCTCGTGATAGGGTGGTGTGACGTTTGGGTATAACAAATGGTGGAGGTGGTTGTGGCGTGTATTGTGGTGGCGTTGAATTGGCCGAAATTTGTCGCACAAAAGCTCTAGCGGGACCTGGATTTGTCGCTGCACCACCACCGGTAGGTGCTACTTGTGTAGAGCAACTGCGTGCCAAAGCCCCCGTTCTAGGCGGAATAGCTGGCGGTGGGCCAGGTGGTGGTCCTCTTCTCTTTCCTACAGATCCAGTAGATAAAGTCGGTGAGGTAGCTAAATTTTCTGTGGACGTTTGGGAGGGTATACGTGGTGGTAACTGTGGTAAAGGCCCTGTTTGACTGCCACCGCTCGTACGCGGACCCAATGGTGGATGTTTGTTTATTTCTTGCTGCAACTGATGTTCCGATGTTTGTTGCATATTAGGGCTGCCTTGTGCTATTGTGTTCATGGGCGTGGCCATATTAAATGTCTTGACGCTGGTATGCACCAACTTTGTCTGAGGTTGTACCGTTGTGGTGGTAATACTAGGTTTCTGTATCTCCATCGCATGCCTTATAGTCACAGTTTGACTTTTATTGCTATTCTGTTGCGGAGCTACAACCGGTGGTTTCGTTTGTGCTTTGGAACGCGAAGTACTATCTTTGGCCGGTTGGTGCTGTTGTTGCTGTTGTTGCGCCAGTTGCTGTTTCTGTTGCGCATATAAGTCTTGTATCTGCGGCGTTATAACCACCGGGTTTTTCTTTTGATTTTGATCTTGTCCGGCCGCCACATACGAAAATACACACAATACCGAATAGCATATCTGATCAGCCTTTACGATAAGAATATTTTAAAAATGCAGAAGAGTTTTTAATATCGAGCACAAGCTCACATACGGAACATTATGTGATAAAAAGAAAACAAAATATGATTTTGTATAAAATTTAGAAAAAAAGAAGGCAAAAATTTGTACAATTTATTAAAAAATCATTGAAATAAACTAAGCATGTATGTATACGCACATTTTAAAACTCACATAAAAAATACTGAATAACTATATGATAAAAAGATGATCAAATAACATTTTGTATTTGTAATTGAAACAAAAAAAAAAAAAAAATCAATTCATTTTATATTGTAATTGTATATAAAAAAAATCAACAAAGTATAATATATATATATATATATAGTAAGACAGGCAAAAATATATTTTTAAACATTTTTTTTTAATAAAAAAGGAAACGCTTTGTAAAGATACAATTATAGTTACAATGTGTGTACAGTGGGTATAAAGTGAAGATTGTGTTCAACGCATTGTTTTCATAAACAGTTATCAGTATTTACAAGAATCCATAACGTAACGTTCAGTCTCATTGTGATTGCTATCCCTTTTATTGGTTTTGTAGGAGATTTCCATTAGTTTTTTGGCAAATTTTATGGAAAACATGCGATGCAAACTTAAAGCAGCCGCGGAAGCCTTTTTCAGTTCAATTTTCAATACGTTGTCAATTGTATTGGAATGTTTGATGATGATGGATGTACATGTGGTGTAATGTGAGTTCAGATGAGGTGGTTGGTTTTGATGTTTTTTTATATATTGTCGTGTGATACACACACATATATACGATTATGTATAGATGGACAAGTTTATAATAATATAAAAATAAAGGAATAGAAAGGAATTTAAATTAAAATTATCAAAAAATCTGTGAATAATTGTGTTGGAAAGAATATGAATTTCATTTTTTTTTTTTTGTTTTTGCTTTTTAAAAGACACACGATTTAACATGCATTTCAAAAATTTTGAAAACAAAAACGCAGGAATGCTGGCATGAAAATGAATGTGTGCATAGATTTGACTTACCATTGTCGATTTATACTTCCGCTGGATGAGTTGCCGCGTCTTGGGATCTGTTAGTATCAAAAATGGAAAACAGAAATATTTGGATCAAACTTGAAAGCTTATGATAATAACACAGCAAAGAAATTTCATTTCGATTATACTGAATCTTTGTGGCATCCATCACTTGCTCGTTTTTTAATACATACATATATAAAATATATAATAGTAAGTGTACCGCACCATTTAAAGGCAGCTATTATTATAATATATCGGCGGACGGATTACGCCTATATATACATCGCTATACGCTTCTGGGCGTTGCAAACGTTTTGACTAAATGAATATACCCCTCATCCATCGGTGATGGATATGAAAAAAAGGGGCCCGAAAGTGAAACAAACGTTGCTTCTCTTTTTGTGAGACAATCGATTTACTGGAAATATCATGAATAGGAATTTCGAAGAACTTTCTCCCAACGTCATATCGAAATCATTTCGGAATCTTTTCAATAGAGAGATGAAATTGAAATGTGTGCTGATCGATTGTGTTGTTTTAGCTAATGAAGAACATGAATACAACAAATGACTCAATAAGTTCGTAGAATGACCAATAGATCGCATAGGATGACTACTGACGAATCCATATGACTTGTAGAGACTACCAACATTCGAGTGGAATGTGCAAAAATTTCATGCCATTCCGACCATTCATTTACAACAATTGTTTTAGGGACGCTGAGTATGAAATTCAGTTTTCTGTTTCGTTTTGCAAAAAAAAAAATTTCTGCAAAAAAATCACTGAATCAACTGCAATGTGATCGCATTATTATGAAAATTTGATACATTTCGTAGGGCCGCTGCAGTACAGCCTAATAGACGAAATGTAGGGTTACCAGCTCAGCATGCCTGGCTTTAATTCCCCTGCGAGATTGACGCGCGACCACGGCCACAGTGAATGCAGGATCGGTAATGACGTAAAAACGTATCGATTGAGTGTCCAGCTTTCGGTCCTCAATCTCTTCCTCTCTGTCCACTTGTTTCCGACTATCACTGCGTTTATACACTTGTAGATGGTCTCATCTGAATCACGGCTCAAAAAAAGTTTCTTTCATTTTGGCCCTGATACTGTTACAATGCAAGGAAAATTTTCATTAAGAGAGCTCTACACACGACTTCAATAAATCAGTTATTTCGCCTTCGCCGCCCTTTCTATAAAGTCAACTAGCATACGACAAATTAATCGAAAGAACGCGCAGTTTTGGAGAACACCGCCAAGGAACACTACCATAAACGGAACCGATATGCTGGCATACAAATGTACAATAAAACATTTACGTAACATGTTAGGCTTACAGTAAGAAAATTATAAAACTGAAAATTCAGTGTTGTGTGCGCAACTTCTTCTTTTATATTTTTACCTGAACATAGCTACGTTTCTATTAAATTATTAAACGAACAACCTGATACGTTTCTTTCGAGGTGCATTCACGGACTTTATCCTTACAACCTTAACTCAATTTGCGTAGCATACCTTCGATGAGTTGGTATAAAAATAAGTCGTAATCGTTTATTATCGCTATTATTATACCCTACACCAATTGGGGTACAGGGTATAATAAGCTAGTGTATTCCGCAATTTTGTATACAAATGCTGTAATCTTCATGCATAGACCGGAAACTTTTCAGTTTTCAATTTCGATCTAAATTATTTTCAAAATTGCTCTGAAGATTTGCTTCAAGAGCACAAATTTTAATTTTGGACGACAAGTTTAACGGTGACAACTGTTTCAAAGAAGAACTATTTTTTAGACAGACAGGCGGACACGCGTAGTCTTGGATGCAAACAAACGCTAGGACAAATTTCTTGTTACTTCATTTTAATTTGATTGCTAGCAAAAAGAGAAACAAATTTCTATTCAAAGCTGACCATGCCTACCAATTGCGTGTTATAACTAACAGACCTCTCTTGCGGTAAACGTATATTACATCGCAGGGTATTGGATTTCCAAGATTCGCTCTACATTGACATCCAATACCACTTGTGGTACAGTGTACATTATATTAGTGCGGACGTATGTAACACGCAGAAAGGCTTAAGATAGCCCCACCTTTTACTATACCGATCGACTTGAATCATAATTTCAATTAATCTAAGCCTGTCTGTCCGTCTGATGACAATTTTTGAGACATTTTGATGAAATTCGGTATTGTGACGTGTTTTGACGTGTGATGAACGCTATTGAAAATTGTTCGGATCGGTCCACTTTTTCGACCACTTCCCATATAACGCCCTATTCTGAAAAGTCGTTATACGGAAAAAAATTGTAATTGTCAAAATTTCTCGACAAAAGTGGCTAAATACTACCGTCATTCTAAATTGGTATGAAAACTTTGGACCGGTTGGGACAATTTTTGAACGCCCTCGCATATAACGAAAACCGAACTTCATCGGACAAAAGGTTAAAATTTAGAAATAACATTAAAAAATTAACTGTAACAAATTTGGACCATCTCGGCCTATTTTTTGGATCCTACCCGAATAAGGAGTTTCACGAAAATTGATCCTTTGTAAAGCAGAAAAGTCTAAGTTTTAAATTGGCCCATAATATTGTAGAATTTCGTATAACGAAAAATGAGTCTACAAAGTTTGCACCATCTACGCCTATTTTTGGATCCCGTCCTATGTATAGATTAAACTTGTACTACATTGGGTTGCGGTTTGGGCTCGCTTCCCCATAAATACACATATGAAAAATATCCCACAAGACTGTGTTGTATAATAAAAATAACAATTGTGTCGGACAATGCGGTGTAGGACATTTCATGGTCGGCCTTACCCGACTAAAATGTTCTTACTTGTTTTTGTTTTTTTTTCGTAAATAACCACTTATTTCAAATTTTCAAAATATAACGGCATTATTCAAGGTATTATCCATTGGTAGCTTCACCTTGCCGAAAGAACCACTGACCTGATTTTGTACGTAAATTTTCATTAATAATTGATAATCGACTGAAACAGATATAGAATAGAGCAATTGGGAGTACATTGTAGTTCAGTGTCGTTCACCGAGCGTTAGGCCGAGCGTTGCCATTCTAAAAACTTATAATGTCTTTTCCCGCATTGCACCTATTTTTCCTTCAATGATCGAACTGTTTGGATCCGATGTTGCTGATGGTGTTCCCCAGTAATGCTTTTGTTAGGTTCGAGAACATAGTATACTACATCTAGGACAGAAGTGGGCAATTGTTTCGATTAACGGGCCAACTTTAATTTTTCACATTAATGCGGGGGTCAGAACAAGGCCCAACTGTTATTAAAAAGTCGGCAATCTTCACCAATTTTAATGCAAAGTCAAAAGTGACGCTTTCCGCATTTGGTGTCCTTAAAACACAGCACAATTTATGCAAAGTTCTCCAAAACCGTGCTCTGTACACTTCTGTACACTTCTTGTACACTGCTGCGTAAGGCTTCAAGGCAGTATTTTCGCATTAGCAGTTTGACCACAGACGCAGAAGCACGCTTAGAAAATCTCATAAAGTACATAATTACATTTCCAGTTTCAAATACGGAATGCATCCAAGCATGGCCGATTGTTTGTCTGTCCATCTGCCCATGTGCGCCCCTGCGTAGTATCTGTTACAGACATTCCCCCAGTTGCAAATTTGCAAAAAAATATAAAAATGACCTGAACATTTCGAAGGACACGCCTACAACGCCCACGTGTATGTGCAACAACAACTGTGAACTCGTTTGTTTTCCGTGTTTTTTTGCTTGTCACTTATAAGGAACAACACATACACTACATAATTTTCCATTCATTAGATTCTGAAAATAGAAAAAGTCAGCTGTGCGCGTCCAATGTTATAGAATATGAAAATTTAGTTCTTTTCCTCTTGTTTTTATCTTTTTTGGGACAATGGTGAACGGAAGGATACAAAAACGTAACGGTGACGACCGAATACACTTTTCTTGCTTGTTTGATATTTCGATCGGGTTTTGAAAAGTGAACGGTTGATATAGACTATTTTGTTGTTGTAATAAGAGAACACCCACTTTTCCTCCCATCATAAATAGAACAACATCTTCGTATCAAATCGATTCTCGCTCGCAGCCAGTGTGCATGGATTGGTGGTACGCCTAGGTCTGTTTATGAATTTTTATACTTGAGGGAACACACTGCTGGCGAATGAGCTTTATTTGGCACAAAACTCGACATTTGTGTTATCAAAAGAAGTATATATGTCTTCGTGGTGTACGTGACTATTCATTCTCGCCAGATGTCTAAGCTGTAAAAAAAAACTAACTTCATTTATGTATGTCCTGTGCACGTGATATTAGAGCTATTTATGGGCAAATTCCAGTTTCGTATTTTTATATTTAGCATACGCTCCTATGACCCCCGAAGTGGGCGAAAGAACCGAAATTCCCTTTCTGATGCAGGTAAAATTTTCGATTCAGCTTAGATAAGGTGCTATGCTTTTTTTCTTTAAATTATATTATGCATGTATGGGGGCATGGATGATTATAGAGCCTTATAGAGCCTGAGTATTCGTCAGAAATGGAAAAAAAGAAAAGAAAATATATACCAATAACGAACAGTAAGAGAGGATGAATGATAGCTAAATGATTTCGTTTAAGCTGAAAGTAATTTCTTAAAAAGTGCTGCACTTACTGTATTCTTCCAAAACAAAAATACCGCCTTTTTGGGTGAAGCACTTGCGTATATGATCCAGGCGTACGAAAAACTAAAAAAAAAAGTGCATTAAAAGTTTTATAAATATATAATTTAAAGGACAAGCTTCTTCTTCTTCTTCTTCTTCTTCTTCTTGTCATAATTTTTATTTTTAGGTTTGAAAGAACTCGCAAACACGAAACATTTCGACAGTGTAGGTGAAAAGAGAAGAATAAATTGTGTGTACATATTAAGCAAACACATACATATAAAAACGTTAAGGAACCACATTAAATGAAATTGAAATTAGAATTTTAAATGAAAATATAATATTTTATAAATGCTCTATAAAATTAGAAAAGTGATCTCTGAGATAGAAGCTTAAGCGGAGTTTTCGCTAAACTTTACCATATTTGTAGATGCATGCAAAGCTTAACAGAGGGATCACTCAGTGGCTGATTAATATATACAATGTGTATATGCGTATGTATATCTTCATCATTCATCTTCATCTTCATCTTCATTTTTTTTTTCTCTCTTTTTTTTTTTTTTTTTGTAATTAAGAGTTAATAATAATAATAAACAAAATTTGTCAAAAGTAATTTGATTGGAATAAAATTCTATAATTAGCACTTGTGAGATGGTCTTAATTAATTATTTAATTTATTTTTCATTCCGTTTTTTTTTTGTTTTTTTTTTTGGTTTTTTTTTTTTTTTTTTTTTGTTTTCTTCATTAACAAGAACAAATGTTTTTGATAAAAATGCCTTCAAGTATTCTTTTAGCTTTGGTGTTAATGCATTATGAGAATTAAGCAAAACAATCGCTCCGGACTTGATTTAGATTCTCTAATTGCTTTGGATGGCTTAGCGACATAGGGATAAGTGGCTGCAAGCGGGGTTTACTTCATTTTCAATGGAATTTTAATTTTTGAAAAACTTTATTTTTCATGCTGAAAATACTTTTTATTGATTACCATCTTTTGCAAATGTTTTTAACAAAATCAAAAGTTCTTTAATATATTAATTAGTGTTGTAGGTAAAGATTTAAGTGTTTGTTGTTTTTTTCGTTTTTGTGGATTTTTTTTAATGCTCGCTCTATATAGAGAAGTAGTAACTACTACACAGGCAAACTAAAAAATAAGAAAAAAACAAAAACAAAAACAAAAACAAAAACAAAAAAAAAACAAAACACAAACAAAACAAAAATTTAAAAAAAAAGAAAAAAAAAACAAAAACAACAATAAAATAAAATTAGATTTAATATTATTATGTTTGCAGAAATTGTTATGTTTTTTGTTTGTTTTCGTTAGTTAATGAAGAATGGTGATCGCGAAGTATACGAAAATTGAATGCGTTTTAGAGAGAATCTTGTGTACTTACCACCACTTATTTCTTAGTTTAAGTCAACGAATTGCAACAATTCATAATCGTTATTGAGAAACAAGAGTATATCATACAAGAAAATTCTGATCGGAAAGTATTCATCATTGTCATATAATTGTCAATCGCCAAAGCTCGCCAAAGCTCAAACATTTTTCATGACTGCCAAGGAAGTTAATTGCTTACGAATTCGAAAGGAATCTGCTCGAAAAGCATTAAGCGAGACGCTATATACCTTAACACCCCTATTAAAAGCGTATCTAAAAGCAGGAGCGTAAGTGTGTTTAGTGGTTATCTTTGTAACTTCGGCCAACTCATTTCCCTTAAATCGTTCATTATCTTCCGAAGCCAATAAATTTCGATTGTAATGGAATCATTCAGTCATTTGCTCCGCCCAAGCGGCCAATGTTCTTGCGATTATACGCATTTTGGGAAAATTTAGACAGACTCCGCACAACAATTCGCCCAAGTTGGTCGAGCGGTTTGCACACTCAGGAATGCAAAAGCACAAGCTAGCTTATCTACATCGGTCTGCCCTGCCTTCCGTCATTCTACTCATCTGTTTATTCATCTATCTGCTGCCCCTTTCTTCGTAGTATTTGTGCAAAAAAAAAGATGACTTCCACAACCCGAACTTAAAAGCAGTAATTAAAGAATTATATCCATGTTAGGGCGAATACCTGAAGCATATACATACATATAAACCAATTTTCCATTAGACCACGAGCAGAAGGTATTTCTTTGGAAGGTATAATCTTTGTTTAGTTGTAATAAGTGTTCATACCAATTTCCAAGTGTATCTTAGTTATTGAGAGCAATATTTCTGCATTTGAGACTCTCAACAACAGACACGCAACGAACAAATGAAAATCAATAATAGACAAATGTTCGCTTCGTTGTTTATTTTCAGTAGATATGTGGGTTAGTAACTAAAAAGTCGAACTTTAACGCATATCGAAATTTGCCACTTATTCCATTTAGATAGTATTTCATTGTCCTGTCTGTCTATAAAATCATTTTAATATATCGTTTTACCAGAAGCGAATCAGTTAAATTAAAAAAACTTCACTTTGTTGCGAATAATGACAAGAATTAAAATTATGAAAACTACTTTGATTTAAAACTCGTCAAGCGATCGATCTTTTGATTTTTGCCTATAATACAGAGCAAAAGGTATGTAAATTCATTGGATATAAAGCGATTATTGCGTTTAGATTGCTTTCTCGTCTTCCACATGTAAACTTATAACTACTATTTAGTCACCCGAATATGTATATGTAATATATACCGGGTGTTGACTTAGAAAGGAAACTTTTCCGGTGTACATTTAAAGACTGTCAGGCATTTCGAAATCGAATCTTTTATGGTTTGTATTTATTTTTTTGGTTTATTTGTTTTTCCCTTGCTGACCGAAGTCTCACGCAATCCAAGTTAGCTCTAAAGCCAGCATTTTTTTCTAATCTCCATAGTAATCGCGACCGAGGGAAGGCGGTCCTTATCATTTCTTTTGCTAACATCCCGATAAAAGCATAAGACGACATTTTAATATTCTACGATTGTATGCAACATTCAGAGCTGCCTGAGTTAGAACCATCTTTACTTATATTAATCGATTCCCAATTATTTAAGCCGTTATGTCCGTCCGCCCTTCTACTGAAATAAGAAACATGGCAGCTGGGCAAATTTCATTATTATAAAATTACAAAGAGTTAAAGATGAATTTTCCAAAAAATGTCGCAATATCGGCACAATAACAATAGCGACTACACCAGCCAAAATCATTCAATATACTTTCTCTAATATTTTCTTGAATATAAACAGTATTGATATGACATTTTTTTTAAACATAAAGCAATCAGTACATCACTTGTGTTAATTTTATATGCGTGAAGGAGTTGTAGCAGACTCACCTTCGATGTGAACCGATCAATTCAGAATCATTTTCTGAATTGATTCAGGATTGTCGGTCCCTCTGTCTGTATGCGAATGTTTTATAAACGGACATGTTTTGGTTAAAGAAAGAACGGTTTTGAACATGCTTCTTCTTTTTACGACCACCGCTCGTACCTGTGACATCCCATTTACAGAAAAGGTCGGTATTTAAAAATATTTGCAATTTGTAATATTTTTCACGATAAGAATCAATGAAAAGGAATACTTTAGCTTATCAAATGGATGAGAAAAATTTTGGAAGCCATGGGCCCACTTTCTAAAATCTCTCTTACGCACATGTTTTTAGAAAAAATAAGCCCTTATGTAGCGAAGTTCAATTTTTAATATTTTGTGGTAAACATAACCTCTTAATTTATCGTATAAAATTTTGACCACATAAGTCTGTGTTTCGAACGCATCTACGCAAAAGGACACTCATGAAAAGGCGGGTTTTATATGTCAGCATGATGTACATGTTAGCACTTTATGTGTTATGACTAAATTGGTAAAGATCACATTAGTTAACTTATGGGTCGCCCTTACAGTCTTGAAACGGCCCTTTTTGTGTTTCATAATGAAAGCGGGTCAAGAATTGTGTTAAGGAAAGGGGTGTAGGGTAATTAACAGCCTGTTTTTTTTCAATTATAATATTTTGATTTATTATATTTATATTTATAATAAACATATGTGGACATGACGACTGGACATATATCAAAATCTATCAAAGTGGTTGAGCCATGTCAGTCTGCTCCTCGATCCGCCCATTCGTTGTTCCGCCCTTGTGTGTTCAGTTTATGATCATAAACTAAGCTTGGAAATAGTCACAGCTAACAACTCATGTATAAGACTGAAATTATCTAATGGCTACATACAACAATTCATATCAAAATGAATCTAATCTTAATTGACCTTGGTAGAAAAATATCGCATGGTCATCTACAGTTAACTTGGCTCTTCTTTATAAGTAAGTATATTACAATACTTATGCCTTGATTTGATCAAATGTATGATATAATTGATAGGATATAAGTATATAATAATATCAAAATAAAAAATTGTATGGAAGCCTGTAATCAAATCTACGAAATGATGAAATCTACGGTACCATAATCACAATTTAAGCCGTCCATGTTAAAACTGTAACAAGCTCGTTTTGTAGAAAAAAAAAATTAACTTAAAATTAATTTGAAATAAAAACGAGTAAAAGCACTAGTGTGAGCCACAATCCGCTATTAAACACCCTACACCACCCTACTACCCTATCCATGTCATGACTTTTCAAAAGGGAAGCGTTGCATGGGAAGTAATAGGCAAAGTGCTCCGATCGAAGCCATTTGCAAAAACGTTCGTCCTTGGATCAAAGCGGGTCACTAGATCAGATTTCGTCAACATATCCCAAAAATTATGGCGTGTAGGACGAACAAAAGAAAACAAGACGGACGGGCGGACGGGCAGACAAACTGGCATCGATCGATAGAATGATTCTGAATCGACCCGCACAATTAAAAGTGGGCCTACCTCAAGTGCATCTGGGTGTTGCATATATCCGCACAAACTGAATATCTCTTTATACCACAGAAGTTGCAGGGAATAATTAACAACTTAAGTCCTCAATGAGCACGTAATAAATATTTCTTGATAGTGGATTTATTTTGTTAACGATATTGATTCCAATTTCCTTTTGCAAGTGAAAATTAACTAAAAAAATTTTTATTAAAGGGCCTCCTTGATTCAAAAGTCGCGAGTTGCTGGTCGACATAATGAAGAGAAATGAGTACAAACTTAACAATAAACTTTCTATCTGAGTCTAGTCTCACTTTTGAAAAGGCGCAAGAGTTCGTCCTAAAGATCATGTAGAGGACATATATTTGTGATTACCATGAGATTCCAAGTGGAACTGCTGATGCTTATTAAAGCCACTAAAGTCATATAAATTTTAATTAACTCCTGGTAAATACAATTTTGTAATAATATTAAAATTAGTTTTAATATATAGAATCGAATGCTATAGTTAAACCTGCAAACCAAAAAGCCGCTTTAAGCCAAATTGACTCGGACATGTATCGTATCACCAGCTTTTGATAGCAGGATAAATCAAAAATCCATTATATGTAGAATTCATTTAAAACCTCATCTCACCAAACTTTGTTAGGCCTCCTTAGGTAATTCTAAAAATTTAAATTCATTCGCGCCTTGGGATTCCTGGTTAATCAACTATTTTTTTGGACACAAGACAACTAAAACAAATCACTTTGCGATTATTTTCGTGTTTTTCTTTTACTTTTTGCCCTTTTAAATGATGCCTCAGTTGTTCGAGAATAGGGAGAATTATGTGAGGTGAAATCGGAAAACTTGGCAAGTATAGGCAGCAATTGTCGACGAAAGATTTTAAAACCCCACCCTGCCACGGCCCTTCATAGCCGTTAAGTCAATTGTATAATGTGAGCGCGTCACAAACTGGACGTAACACAAATATTTCTTCAAATTTTAAGCTTGAAAGTGCGAAAGTGTGTGTTTTTGTTTCTCAAAAACATGTCTTTCGAATTTTCCTTTGAAATTTTACTACTTTGAAATTTTAATTATATCGAGCCATTTTTCAGTAAACTTAAATTTACAAATTGTGTGATCAGTTTTAAAGCAATTTTTTTTTTCCTCAAAAAGAACAGTAAACAAAATCTTCTCAAATCATTTTTTTAAAATCAATTTTTCAAAGCCATCTCTTAGCAAATTTAAAATTTTATTCTTCTAAGTGCAAAACTGATTCGAGGCTTGCCGTTGATGCGCTAGAAAAAGGCCAAGCAAATGGACGGATTCCTTTGTGAGAATTTCCACGCGTTCACTTGTATTTCACATTCACATGCACAAATCTATATGTTATCAACAAATCGTTTGCTGATTTTTATCTCTCTATAAATTTGTAAAAATGATTTTATTTTTATATTACCCTACAAGGAACAATTCGAAGTCTAAACAAAAGACCTAATTATTAAAAAGTTCTACAATTTTGAGAGTAAAGTTAACAAAAAGTCCGAAGTGAAATGTTTTTTTTTTTTTGAAAATATTATTTGTTCTCCTAAGCAAAGTTTTGACATCCTCAGCATTAGCTCGCCAAGGATGCAAATACACAAAAACTGTTAAACTGTTTTCGTCCATCATGCTATGATTGAAAGTATGAAATCCTTAAGACGTGTGTGTGTTTTTGCTTTGCAAACATTTGCAGCATTTCATGTCATCACTGATGGCGAGTATATGAGATTAAATGAAAATTTCAATATTATCGGTATCTATAGCATCAATATCATATAAAGTATGCTGGTATGCCTCGAAGTAAGAGATATGCTGTTTGACATGATGTCCACTTTTAACGATGTGACCGCTGTGCTAAGCGCTAGATTTTCGCTTTCAACGTTGATCGTATGCAATTCAAAGGCGCCCACACTGTACAAATATTCTAAAAATTTCTTATAAGAATCAAATACGAAGACAAATGTTAGCCTGCTAATTGTTCATCCTAGTATCGGACTTGTATGTGCTTCACTATGTTTTCAGTTTGGACCGAACAGAAGATTACGATCCACCCACTCGTTGAAGTGTGCCGCTGATACATGCGGCCCTTTATAGCTTTTGGGCTGGCTGGCTTAGCAATTAATGCAGCATTATCAGAACCGATATGGGGACTCAAAATTGTGACGAGCATCAGAATTTCAGCATTTCAGAGTTATCCATATCTAATTGTCTATCGGTCTGTCGCCTTATTTCCATTTATTTATTTATTTATTTATCTCTTCTTATTATATATTTTGTAGATAAATTTGCAAAGTACGGAAAGCTATCGAAGGCTGACGGACAACTTAAATCATATGCTCGCCTAGCCGCGACAATTGGGCTATTAGTCGTGATCCTTCGCCCTCTCGGCTTTTCTGTTTATATGAATCGAGATATTAGATATCAAAGATTCGCCGCGAGGAAAATTTGATTTTTTCACACATTTTTATTATATTGAAGTAAATAAACTAATTAATAGCTAATATATGAAATAAAAATGAAAATTGTGATAAGAACAGCGAGGAAATGATTAAAATTATGATTTTGTGATTAAGAGAAGTCGAGAAATCCTTTCTTCTTTTTTTTTTTTTTTTTTTGTTTTTGTAAGACGTGTGCGAGAAGTTGTGGTGAGTGGTGGGATTTGTTGATTAAAATAAATATTTATATATATAAAAAAATTAAAAACATTACAAACCAAATTGACAGTTATTTTAAAGCCAGAAATTCAGGGAAATAGAACAATTAACTAATAGAAAACACTTTTGTTGTTGTCTTTGGATAAAATAAATTCAATATTTTGCTAGGTAGCTGCTGTTTTTAGTTATTTGCTTACATTTCTTTTTTGTTTTTTTTTTTTTTTGTTTAACGTTGTTTTGTAACAAACCGAAGTCAATAACAAATCAAACGAAAATCAATACAAAAGTAAGCACAAATTACAGATTATATAGAATTTAGAATGTGGTTCAAATCACACAACTACTAAATAGATTTAAAAGTTCATTAAAATCATAGATAAAAATGTGGCATAAATTGCAGTTTTTTTTTTTTATTTATTAATTTTTTTTTTTTTTTTTTTTTTTTTTTTTTTTTTTTTTTTTGTTAAGGTTTAAGGTTCGGTTTTTTCTGTTCTTTTTTTTTTCTCTCTTTTTATTGATAGCTCTAATTAATTAGTATTAAATAAGTGAATGTGAATATACCTCAAAGTCCTTTATTTTTCGTTATCGTTTTTATTATTAATAATAACATCATAAAGAAAAAGAAAATTTCATTTAAATTATAAGTGATTTTCAGATAGCATTAGTTGTCGTAGCATGGAAAACCAATCGAAGAATTTGTTTTATGTTTTTTTTTTTTAGTTTTGTTTTTTTAGTTTTTGATTTGGAAAGGCAGCGATTCCCATACGATTTGATTTCGTTTCAGAAAATACAACGAAACAAAATAAATTATTATTAAAAAAAAAAAAAAAAAAAGGAAAAAGAATTAAAAGAAAAAGATAAATAAAGAAAACATTTTCATTACTAAGTTTATACATAACATATATGAAAAATAATATCATTGAAAAAAAAGTCTCCCTAAATAATCAATTAATTCGACAAAGGATGAAAAAGAAAAACAATTTTTTTCTCTTTTTTTTTTTTAAAAAAAAAATTTGTGATGAATGCAAAAGGAATAAATGATAACAAAACATAAAATGAAAATCATTAACATTGGCTTAAATTAGCGAAAGTACACAAGGACCATCTCAAAAGTTACCAATTAAGAAAGAAATTGAAACAAAAGTGTTTAACATTAAAAGAAGCGGTTGATGCTGATGCTGCTATTTTGGTCGCTCTACGCATCTTACAGCATCTTTCTTAAAAATCGTTTATTAATATATTCTCAATTAAAATCATGTTTCGTGTATGTTTTACTATGGATTTAAATATTAAAAATTAATTAGTTTAAAAAAACTTGTGTATAAGAAAATGATTTGAATTTACTTGACTTTTTTTTTTTTTTTGGTTTTTTATTTTTCAATATTTAATTTTATAATAAAATATGCAAGAGAGATAGAAAGAGATAGGGAGAAATTCAGAAAAAATGTGAAATGTTATATAAATATAAAAAAAAGAGGAGTCTCATGATTTCTCGAAGGAAATATAATCATGTACATCGGCTAACATTAGAATTAGTTGGAAAAAGAGAATGAAAAAATTCATTGGAAAATTATTTACAAAAGAAGCGTAATATATAAACTCAAACAAATCATAAAAAGGGCATATTATTAGAAATTTTAAATACTTTTAGAAAAGATATATATATAGATATATATATATATATATATATATATATATATATATATATATATATATATATATATATATATATATATATATATATATATATATATATATATATATATATATAGGACAAAACAAACAAAAACAAAAAAAAAGATAAATAAATACCACTCATCACGTCCACGTTTAGTTACAAAAAAGAATTATAAACATATTTTTTTTTATAGAAAAAAAAAAAGAAATTGAAATAACCCTTGACTAAAAAAAAAAAAAAATTATTTATAGAAAACAAAGGAAATTATTAAAATTTATTTTGCTAAGAAAACATAACTAGAAAATATTTTTTTTTTTTCATTTTGTTATTAATATATATAAAAATGGAAAAATTTGAACTGGTTATCGTTCGTTTTTGCTTTACTTTTTTTTGTTTTTTTGGTAAAAATAATCACATATTATTAAGAAAATATTTGAAACAAATAAAATGCATTGTCCAGCAATCAGTACATTCACTAGCAGCATAATTCTTGATTTCGCTTTTATTTTATTTTGCTTTTTTTTTTAAAGGAGATTTTTTTTTATTTTTATTAATTTTTTTTTTTTTTTTAATTAAATAAAGGCAGTATTTAATGTATGGTATGTTTCATGTTTTATGAGTAATGTAAATAATTGTGCTCATTATTATGATTATAATGTTTATGTATAATGTTTTTCCAAAAATATTTTGTAATTAATAATTATAAACAATTTTTTTGTAAAAAATAAAAAAAAAAAACAAACATTTGCATTATTGTATATACAAAATAGAATTTTTAGATCGAATCACCATTACGGTATAAAAAAGCGGTAGAAAGATGTACTTTTCTTGTATGCTGAATTACTAGTTCGCATTGTTTTTCTGTTGACGAATATTAAAAATTAAGTAGATTTTTCATACGACAAGTTTTTCTGAAATAGGGCTTTCTTGTTTGGTCCGATTCAATTCATTTCTAATAGAGTCCGCTCGACGGCCAAACCGTGTCAGTGTAACCTATTGGATCAAGATATCTCGAAAATTGCAATTTGTTAGTTGAAGACAGATATTAGGCAGACAGACGCACGGACAGACAGACGCACGGACAGACAGACGGATATAAATGCTTAAATCGCATGAAAAAATATTTTTAATTTTAGTATTAGACGGGGCCGTATCCGATACCTAATCCTTATCTCAAATTGAATTTGTTCTCAATAATGCAAATATTTTTTTTTTTTAATTTTTTCTACAATAAAAGAGATCACCAAAAATGAATGTAATTTTGTAGGGGAAAACTTTTGTATGGAAAAACTTTTTTATATAAATCGTATATACATGAAAGAATGAATGAAATATACGGAAGAAAAAGATTTCTGTTAATAAATACATTATTTAGTAAAGGAATTGAGAAGGTCCTTGCTCTCATACAATCGTATCGATATTAAACATTACTGATAGAAAAAAAAATTTTTTTTATATCTTTCCACGAGAAATAATGAATAACATAATTAAAATGAATATATTAATAATAATTTTTTGTTTCGTCAAAGTAAACAAAAATTTTTAATATATTATAATAAATAAAAGAAAAATAATGTTATGAGAAAAATTCCTCCTTCTCATTTAAAAGTTAAAAAATTTTTTGAATTTGATTGAGAAAAAGATGAATGTTACAGAAAATTTGTTAAAGGCTTACCTTGCTGTTGGCAAATAATAAACCTACTCCTTCTAAGCATACTTGAAGTAAGCCACCCTCTCCTGTATTCATATCTTGAACAGGAAACTCGCCACCCAGTTCCGGTACGTTAGTTGGTGTACCACCACGTTCCATGGCCTCTTTAATGCAATTGTAAAGTTCTTTACACTAAAAATTATTTAAATGTTTTTAATAATTAGCAATTGAAAATGCAGATGGCGCAACTAACTTACCTTTCGCGTATAATATTTATGCAATTGAGTTTGGCCGCCATTCCGTCTCCACAAGCATAATAGTTTAGTTTTTGGTGAATACGTCATATTAACTAAACGCTCATACCACCAACGTTCAACTATGGTACCATCGACTGATCTCAAAACTAAACCGTCATCTCTTACTTCCATAAAACGCAAAGGTCCCGAAGCATCTACACCTTGATGTACTGTAAAACTATGACGATGCAGTAAACGTGAACCTAAAGGCTTTAAATCGATATTTTTTATTTTTTGTAAATTTTTTTTTTTTTTTTTTGGTGGTTAAAGAGGAAGAAAAAAGCGTAAACTGTTATTAGGTTGACTAAGCTTGATGAAGAATAGCAAGCAATAGCAAGGGGAAAAAAACACTCACTCGCACATATACGCACATAATGCGATCGCAAATTAAACGGCATTTTAGAAAAGTCATAAAATCATGTAGGGTACGTTTAAAATGAAAAACCGAATACAAGGTACAAGGTGCCGTTGCAAAAACAAGTGCAGTAATTGCTTAGTAGAACGAATCGAAATAATTTTGTGCCTGTATCGTAGAAAGTTTAAGACGATTTCATATGCTCTGGAGGATCCTTAAATCTCAGAAAGCTTAGAGTAATCATCACTGGCGGAGATATACATTTTTATCATATCTGGTATACCAGCTGTTGTTGAAATGCTCACTGTTGTAAGAATTAATGTCAAAAGCTGACACTTGGCATACGATACGCATTAGTCAAATTCGAAAATCCACTTGATGCAAGGGATAAGAACAATAAACAGCAAAATTGTAACTTAAAACCTATAAGAGCTACGGAATTAAACCTTGGCACCAATCTTCACTAGGATCATTTGAGGTCATTGAGGTCGGTATGCAAAAATTCCCATCGGCTAACTGATGGCCATATTAACAAAATGATGGATATTAAGAATTCGATTTGAGAGTTACATATATAAATACTTAATTTTTATTATTTGCTTCTTTTAAGATTGTGCCGCAAGAATTTTTTGAAATCCTTTTCTAATTTTCATTTCTCGGAAATTATGCTTTCTGTTACATCTCTCTCTCTCTCGTTAAAATATTTTTTTATTGATTAACAAGGAATCATAAGGCGCGACACAATACAATGTATGAATTTTAGTTTTTATACCCTACACCATTTATGGTAGGGGGTATATTAAGTTTCTACGGAGGTATGTAGCGCCCAGAAGGGCTTAAAATAGACCTCTTGTTATACCGATCGATTCGGAGGCATTTTCTGCAGCGATCTAAGCTTGTCTGTCCATCTGACGGCTCTCGAAGTATTTTCGTGTTCAACATATAGGTCGCAATTTTTGGATCTATTTTAATAAAATTTAGTACGCTTGAGTACGTTTTGGCTCAAGCACGAACCCGATTGAAAACGTTCACCGGATCCATTCACGTTTTTGACCACTAACCCCTCATTTTGAGAAACTACTATAATTTTTAGAAATTGATTGCAAAAATCGCTCATCAATGGTGTTTCGCTATTCTAAGTTGATATGAAAGGCAATTTTTTGAATATCTTGCCAGAAAACTGTCCCAAGAGAAAGTGAGTCTTCAAATGGGAAAAAAGATATACTTGCTGATCAAAATTCGTCCATAATAATAATTTGACATAAAAATAAACCTTGCCGAATTTGGACCACGTAGATCTACTTTGTGGATCCCCACCATACATACACGGGTTCTTGGAATGGAATATATAGCCTTTATGTGCCAAGAAGGTCTAACCTGCAATATTTTATGATGAAAATCGATCGTTAGTAAATAAACCGTTCGCATATTTTCTAGGTCTACTTTTTAGACCGATTAATATATAGGGTCCGTTATGAAAGCAAGCACTTCAATGGCGATAAAGTCGAATTTGCGGTTTGTTATGACATAAGCAACTGGCAGCTTGCTGAATTTAGAACATGATGACATCTTAGTATCCTAGAATATGGGGGCATTCATGAAAATTTCCATTTACATAACAATAACGTATAATTTTTTTGTGTGTTATCAAAAAAAATTCAAAAAATGAGTGAATAACTAACTGTATTAGGTGAAATGGTATAGAGTTTCTAATGGTGGGCCTTGCCCGATTAAAGCCTTCTTACTTAACTTATTTGTTTTATTTTTTATTGCATTTCAAACAATTGGTGGCTAAACAAATCTTTGTATCCAATAAAGAAGTGAAAAGTCTAGTTTTGCCGTTGAAGAGAGAGATTTGCGAATCAGTCAAGGTACATTAACGTCTATCGAGGTTCGTTGGTATGCGTTTTCAATTTTTAAATAAAGAAACCAAGTTTTCTAATATCAGACCGAGAAGTTTTCACCTTTACCATACGCACAGACGAATATACACATCATATACTCATTACGTAATATATCTTAACTTACCAAATTATTTATCTGATCCACGACATTATGAACTTCTTGAGCGTACACTAGCCCAATATGCGATTTACCCAATAGTCTACGTATTTTACGACGGATTTCTTCTTTATTAACATTAAGCATAACCATGATAGCTGTTAAATTATATAATATGGTAGATAATAAACGATCCTCGTCATGTTCAAGACGTTTTCGCTCCGATTCACTTAAGGCTTTATAACGTTCCATCATTTCAATTGGTCCCTAACAGTTAAGAATTATATGTTATTTCTTATGAAATCGAATAAAAAAAACAAAGAAGAAACTTTTGCAAATCTCATCTTCTCAAGTTGCACATACCTGATCCATGCCTATCATATCACGTTCTTGACTAACAGCGTCTAGGAAAGCATCTTCCCAAAATTGCATTTGATTCCAAAGATTTGAACGATCTTTACCCAATAAGCCCTCGAATAAATAAACGCGTGGGGTGTCGGGTGACGGTGAAGACGATGTATTTATTAAATGTCCACCGGTGTAACGAAAGCCGGCGCTTAAAGTCGATTTACCACTCCACATGTTACCTGAGCTGCGTTTCGATTCCTTAGAGGTGGTAGTCTAAAATTATAGAGAAGCAACAATTTGACTCAATTATGTATTAAACTTGAAGCGTTAAATGCGTGAAAGACATTTTCCTAAGTTTCGTAACAATTTCTATGGGACTTGATTTTTATTACTTACATTTTCGTATTCGGTATCGGATACAGTGGAACGACAACTGGTAGGCATACGTACGCTCAAACTACCAGTTGGTAGTAGATCACTGACAACAGACAATGCTCCCGTAGAGCCGGCACCCTATGAATTTTACGATTTGCACAAATTGAAATTTTTTTTTTCTTTCTTTTTTTTTTTTTTTTTTTTTTTTTTTATAAGTATTTTGCATTTTTGTATACATATTACGGGAAACATTTAGTTAGAAGTATTTGAACTAAGCATATATAATTTACTGGCATTCTATAAATATGTTTGTTATATGTCTTTTGAAAAGCAAAACTATTTAGGCATATATGTGAAGAAGCCATTTATCTTTAAGTACAAAGAATGCAAAAGTCTATATCTAAGCATACTGAATATATTATATATAAGGTCCGGTATATGCGAAAGCATTCTAATTAAGGGGTAACACTTACACCGCAGCAAACAGCCTGAACAAGCATTTGTTTAACAATTTCTTCGCGATGCAAGGAAAAGTAACGGAATAATAATATTCGAAGAGTTTATTAAGCATATATTTATGTATTAAAAATAAACATCATTTTTGAAAAATATTAATAAAAGGCAATACTGAGCGTAACTAGCGCAAGTTGAAATTAAAAAATAGGCAAAAAAAAAAACATTAAATTTACCCGATGTTTGTGTGATTGGCAAATATTTGAATGAAAAAATTTAGTTTTCGAAAAAATCAGTCTTAGTATTGTCCACCGCTTGTTGCACAAATTTGTGCATTAAATTTATGCGGATGTACGTAAATCCCAGAAAGACCTGAGGCAGACCTACATTTCAGATTTAGATTGGATTCAGAATCATTTTCCGAGACAATTTTAGCGCATCGGCCGTGTTTTTACTTCATCGTTAATAACTGATGTTTAAAAAATAAGTGAGAACATTGTAGTCGGGCAAGGTTACCCATGGGCTATCCTACACCACTTCGCCTAGTACAGTTTTTCGCCCATTTTGGTAATAATACACAAACGGTTACACTATTTTCATGCAAAGGCATACCCTTCGTGAAAGCCCGCATATTGGAGGACGTCCAATACCGTCACCATCACATGGCGAAATTTTTATTATTTCTTAGTTTCCATCAAAGAAAACTACAAATTATACTTTCTCTCCGCAGATGGATTTTCTTTCGATAACAACCCCCATATATACACCAAATATATGGACCAATTTTCATTATAAAATATTAAAAATTAAACCTTTTTCGGAAGGATTTCATCAGAAATCTTTTAGGGAGTGGGTAGAGCTCAAGAAATACCCATGAAAAGAAAGAGGAAGAAGAAGAGAAAATTTGGTGCACTTAATATTTATGTCAAATTACTGTAAAGAATAAAATTTTCATCAACGATTAGGCTTTTTATCATATAAGGGTTACATTTTCTGAGAGTTCTTCTATGCTGTGCTACCCACAAAACACTATTATGAACTAGTTCTCTCCATGTAATATTGAAAATTTGTCCCTTTTGCAATATATTGAATGAGAGCGCTCATTAAATTGCCTCAGCCGAATTAAATTTTTCACACCTATCTGGAATGTCTAAATACCATTACACAGCGATTTTTATTAAATAATTTTGAAATTTGCAATTTTTATTCAAACTAAGTCGCTATATGAGGAGTGATTGAAAAAGTGAACCGACCCGAATCATTTTCAATAGCGTTTCTCCTTGGATTCAACACAAACTCATATGGAAGACTATTAGACCGACGGACAGGCTAATGTATATAGCATATAAAATATGTGTATAATAAGAGGTGGGCCATTCTGGGCGTTACACACGCCCGCACAAACGTGACATACTCTGTACCACAAGTGGTGTAGGGCATAAAAAACGAAAATTTCTGTAAAAATTCACTCATAGTAGCTTTGGTGTACTACGATAGTGAATTTTAGCTATGAACAACAGGAAGAGGTATTTTTTGCCTCTTTGTTTTTGATAGCAGATTGCATTTGAGTAGAATGTGCTGCTATCTTAGCAGTGGAAGATTTCAAGTCTGCTATGATAGACTTTGCGTTATTTTATAATTGTACGTCTCATTTAAAAAAAAAGAAAGGAAAAGAAAATGGTGGTGTGTAAGTCATTCTGTCTGCAATGGACAGATGCGTAATTCACCAACGTTAGGAGACGTTAAGAACATATTTCTTACGACCATCTGTTTAAATATATAGGAAGCACTCAATCGATCACTGCTTAAGAAATAAGTACAAGAGTTTTGAACTAAGCAAAGTGCCTCTCAAAAAAAAATTTAGGCTGCCGTAGAACACTGCTTTAAATCTAATCAACAATTTAGAAGCAAGTTATGGCCGCTCTAGAGGCATGTACCTATTTCGTCCATTAGAGATCATTTAACAACCAATATGGAAATATACAGAGGTACTTATTGAAGGAACGCGTATTGCATTAGAGAGTCCAAAACGCTTTTAAAATACCATAAACAGCTTGTGAAGACATATACTGGCGCATTAAACAATCCACAGATGAACCGGTAAGACATTAGACTGCAAATTTTCCAAAGGGGGTGGCCGCCTCTTTCGGGGCACTTTAGAAAAAAAATTAAAATTTTTTCAGCTAAAGAATGACTTCCACCTACTCGGGAAGCTTCAAAGTGACGGTTGATCAAATTAGTATTTTTAGTATATTTTGTAAACGTCATACCATCTACCTGCTCTCTTCTTTTAAGAATGGGTCCATTGTTAACATTTGTTACAAAAGAATCCATGAATGAATCCATTCGGCCTACGTTTCGTATTGCATGTAAAATTCTAGTTGAAAAATTCCGATCAATTAGTAGTGTTTGTAATGGTGGGATACCAAGTCGTCAAAGACGTAAACGTATTGCTGAACATATCCAAACCAAAGTGCAGTTGGATGGAATTTTTTTGAAAATGAAAATTGCATTACAGTTACTATCAACGGAGAACGCTACGCTGATCTTTAGTGGTACTAATCAGATGGTTTCGACTTGGACTTGGGTATGTGGTTGCAAAATGCCACACATTTCCTTACGCTATCAATTGAATGGAAGAAAAGTTTAATGTTTCCCTGCCAAGTTCACGCGATATAACTCCGATTGAATTTTCTTCTTTGCGATTATGCTATAATATCTAAAATAACAAAAAATCATATTGATATCTTTTATCGATTTGTTTTTAATTTAAATTACATATATATATATATATATATATATATATATAATACCTATATCTGTGCACATCATCACATCCATTATCTCCTAAACTAAAAGAAAATAAAAAAAAAAAATTGATTTTTGTTGAAAAATTTTGCAATTGTGTTACCCCTTAATTAACAAAAGTGTATATGTATGTATAATAGAAAGTAATGCCATGTCAAAAAGAAAGGAAAAAACTGTTATGTATCTATCTATATGTGTGTATTATGTTATGCATTATATGTTCATAATATATACATATGTATCTACATATAACTATTTATTTAGAAAAATCTACATTTTTACACAACTATGAATATAATAATATATGTACATAAGTGAATACATCGGAATTTTGATTAACAATTACCTAAATCGAAGTTTTCTAAGAAGCACTAACAACTCTATGAAATCTACCAAATGCAGCATTTAGTTCGTTTCATGTTTATACGGATTTCATTGACATTTAAGAAGATGATCCGATTTTAAATCTACTTATATTCTCAATATTCATTAAATTGTCCAATGAATGAAAATTTGAAATGTACATTACTTCGCAGATCATACTAAAGAAGACTATTTGTGAAATTCGCGTATGAAATTTTTCATTATTTCGCTTTCACAAAAAAAGAAAAAGATTATCGTGCGTAGTAAAGTTGTGGTGGAAATGACGTGATTGCCCACGTCAGTCTATATACAGGCTTTCAAAGTAATAATACCATAAAGGGATGATAAAGAATAACTAGATCTGGGTTAGCGGAAGAAGCTTGAATACTCTGCGTATAGGGTTTTTTTTATCGACAGATCCCATATGTGTTCGCTTCTTCCGAGGTTATGTCATGACAAATATTTTTTGGCTTTTACTAACGATTTATTCGGCTCAAGTCTATGATTTAACGAAGTGCAACAATGTTTGCAAATCATTAAACAATAGCAACACTAGCGCTAACTTACTCTCATTACAATTGTCCCGATAAGGAATCGGTCAAGAAGTTGTAGTAATAGTAAAATCGAAAACCTTGTTTACTGCTTTTAAAGCAAAACACAGAATGAAAAACCAAAGATGGGATAGGAAAAGCATACTTTACTTAAAGGAGAAGAAACAAAGCCTTTCGGCTCTAATTTTGACTGAATTTGATTTATCATGAGTAGAACGAAATGGGCAGTTGAAAAATGAGGGACGAATTGCTTTCAATCGTAAGACTTGTCTAGTCTTCGTGTTATTGAAATTGCGGCTTATTTCAATCAATAGTACACGCGCTTACTGAGCGGACGGAAAAGAGAGAAAGAAGCTTGACTAAAAGGGGATCGGAGTGCTTGGACGAAAAAAGGAGTAATTCTTTCCTACTTGTAAAAGCGAGAAGATTTTGAGCAGTGCCCAGTAGAGAGAGAACCAAGCCGATTTTACCCAATATAATGGAGTGCGTAAATAATTCACATTGTGTTCTACTGCTCTTGCATGATAGAATATGTGGTTGATGGCAAATCTATTGATTTATTCGAACTTTTATTGTAATAATGTAAAAATTTAACTGATCTAGTAATTGGATAATCAACGTAAGCATATTATCTATCATCAATACTATTACATCCGTTTTCAGATTCTTTCACTTCTAAGAAGTTCAAGACCGTACCTTTTGTCCAGAAACATTTTGAGAATAAGTTAGTGAGAAACTTACATCCGAATCGAAAGATGTGAGTTTGCTAAGCAATGCCGTTCGCTTTTGAGCCAGCATATCCTTGAACATTTCCGTAGTGGATTGACCCTCTTGACTGTCAGCTGTCGAAAGTCTGCGCGTTGTATTTGTTTGAATCGGAATCGATCGTTCGGTGTGTGAAGAGCTTTTGCGTGATTCTTGTGGCGAGGCCCATTCACTGCCCAAACCCGATTGAGAACCAGTAGGGCTGGCAGGAGAACGTAAATTTTCTCGACTGCCCATAGGGCTTGTAGCGTGACTAGATAAAAGACTCGACGACATTTCACTAGCGTCGTTGAGTTCTTTTGTCCAATAATGCGTATGAGCGATCTCCATCATTTGAAATACTGAAGCCATGCCACCCAAGCCAAAGTTAGCGAAAGTCACCTCTAATCCAGCTGTGACAGCATGCAAACACTTTAGCATACCTTTCCAAATAGGTTTAGGAACGCACTAAAGTATAAAGTTTTTAATTTTGTTTGTTTTTTGTTTTATTTTTCAAATGATTTAGAAAAAATTTACCACATCGTCTATATGGTCATCGGGCGCAATTCTTTTATCCAAGGTTTTATTGAGTTTACTCAAGACCAACGTACGGTAGGATTCATCTTCCATTAGTTTTTTGAAACGATTCATTTTTAACCAACCGATTCCCTCTCCAGCCAGTACGTGATTGATGACGTCTTTTAAATAAGCTTGATTTTCAGCGTTCGTGTGTGATCGCTCCTGATTTTGTTGCCTGGCTATGTCTTCTTGGGTTTTGTGGGGACCGGCGTGTTTTATTAAGGGTGTACGCTCTACTAGGCCTTTACGATTGGGAAAAGGATCGAAACCGCTTTTAGATTTTTGGCCCATACTTTGCGACGGGTTTGTTGCCTGTTGTGGAGATTTATTTAACTGATTCTCTGTAATAAAGATAATGGTTTGCTACAATTTAATAAAAATTTATTGTAACCAATCATTTTTACTTTTGCCACCACCAAACATTCCCGAAAACATATTGGTTGTTGTGCTAGCTAAGCCATTGAAATCGCTGCCAATGTTTGAAAAGAAATTTGCAGCTCCTCCGCTACTTTGCATTTGTTTTTGTGTTGCCAATTGGTTGCCACCCGATGCGGATTTGTCTTCCGTTTTAATGAGTCCTTTTTTCGTGGCCGCCTCTTTAGCTGTTTTAGTGAGATCGCCTAAGGTTGACTTGCTTACATAACTTAAGTCTTCAAAAGTGTTTTTACTAACACCGGCTGCTTGCTTCGATACTTCCAATGCTTGTTTTGAAGCTTCTCCGGCTGCTTTTTTTGCATGCAAGGTAAGCTGTGAAAAAATGAAAATAATTATCGATAAAAATGTGCGAAAAATTTTTCACTAAATCACAATTTGGTGAGATGTCTAATCTAAGTAAGTTATACGAGATAGGCTTTCATGAAGTTTAAGATTGAATGGAGTGGAATAATTTTTTTTAATGTGTATACGTTGTACCTAATTTTTTTTATATATTTTTTTTTTTATTTTTTTTTGATTTTTTAGTAGTCAACTAAGAAATATAAAAATAAGAAATTTGAACTTAAATCGCATAACTGAACTACTGAAAAAGTTAAAACATTAAATATATAAACTTCTGCATAGTATGAAGGTAGAGAGGAGTAATTTGTGCTGCAATTACTGTTGTGGTAATGTAGGCGGGATTTATACAAACCTTTTCGAATGTCTGACGCACTTTGTCATCAATATCTTCATCCATAGATTCCTATTTGCAATTTTCATCAAATAGTATTTGTGTCGTGTTTGTTTTGTTGGTCAAAGCAACAAATAGTTTTTTTTTAAACAAATATATTAAACATTTGCAGTTCCGTTCAAAAAGAAATTAAAATATTTATTTGTTAAGGCATATAACTAATAAAATGAACGTTCCTGTCAACTATAAAGGCAGCACAGCATATATATATATATAATGTTAAGGCACACATCATAAGGATAACTCACCTTATCTACTTGAGCTAGAATGCCCTCTTGACTGCTTTGCCGAGTAGTTTCACGTACTAAATCTTTTGCATGTGAAGCAATATTCTCGAACAATGAGCTTTGAGAGCTTTGTCGTCCGGGGCTACTGGAGCTGGATCCCGAACTACCAGTACGTGCCAGGATATTGGTGACACCCGGCTGTTTAGTTGCAGTTATTGCGATCTGTAGACGCAATTTTTGCAAATTTTGTTATGATTTGATATTAATTTTTTAATTAATTTTAATGAAAATTCGTATTACCTTTTTATCCGCAACTGCGCGCTCCAACTCATTAGCATTTTTGGATTTTTTTGCACTGGTTGCGGTTTTAACAGTTATATTTGAATTGGTTTCAGATTCTTGCTCGATACTGGCTGCCTTGATTGTGGCTTCTAAGCGTTGGGCTACCGGCGTAGCCAGCTCAAATGATTTTGAAGGAAATTCGAATTCAGAATCGCGATTAAAACTGGGTGAACTGAGATCTGAACGGCTGGATGAGGAGGACATTGGACTTTCAGGTCTTTCATCTTCATCTTCTTCTTTGGAAGACAATTGCTGAATCATACCAGCTGGATATTGTAATTTGCTCGGCGGATGATATACTAAAGCAGGATCTAAATTTGAAGACATTGTTTGAGGAACATTATGGGGGCGATTGTGGGAGCCAAAAACGTCATGCAAACTGGGAGAAAGATCTGATGAAACCATTTCCGATACAAAATCACTAAGCGAGGAATACGAAGAGCTGGAACTGTCAGCAGCTTCCGAATCGGAACCGCTTTCATCGGTAGCGACATTTTCCAATTGTTTGAGAGAACGTAAAGCCCCATTTAGAGAACTACCATCGTCCCATACCGAGAAACGGATCGGTGTTAACGCGTGAGCAAACCATTTCGGTTTATCGCCCACTTGCAAGGGATCCATGACACCAGTTTGTACTCTTAAAAAGGCCACGTTGGTCGGTGTGAGAGACCACTCGGCCAAAAATTCGACCGCCTGAGTTTTAGCAAATTGGTTTAGGAACTGTGTAGAGCGAGGCCGTGATCTCAGGAAACTATTGATCTGAAAGGCTACCACCGGACGGGGATATAAACGTAGGGTGCGTGTGTGCTCAGCAAAATTAGCTAACGTGTTTTGCGAATTAAAGAATCGAACCTCAAAACGATACATAAAAGTGAATTTTAAAAAGATAAATGACTCCTATCCTGATCAGATTAATTTTATTTACCATAGCTACTCGAGTCGCCACATCTACGGAATCAATATCGGTACCGTATATAAAGGGATTTAAGGCAGGCGAGCCCATGGGGCTCGGTTGACGAGATAAAGCTCCCTGTGTCGATATAGAATTCCTTTGGCTAACCTGAGCTGAATGCGATGGTGATTGCAAAGGTAAACGAGCTTGAGATACTCTGAAATAATCATTAGTTACACTTATATATACATATACATATATATATATATATATATGGGAAATATTTCATTCTCCGTTAGAGAACTTACCCCAAAATTGTCGGCTCGATAAGGCTATCGCGCACTGAAGGCATTAATTGTTGCGTAGATACGGCCTGTGTATTAGCAGTCATTGAGCTTAAAGCCTGCGATGTATATGTAAAAATGAATAAAATTTAAACGTAAATAATTTAAAGTAAACTTTAATAGTTAACTATGAAAGGATACTTTTTCCATGATTTATATTAACGAGGATAAGAGAGAGAGTTTAAATCTCTTTCAATAAAGTATACCGGGATAAAATGTTATTTACTTAAGGGATATTAATGTAATGGTAACAGTCATGAAAGATTTTCTGTTCTTTGTGAAGGCTTTTGTTCGTGTTAATATTTTATGACTGTTATGATTTTAACACAAATGTGTTAAGATGTTGCGATAAGAAAATGTAGCTGAGAAAATGAGTGAATGGCAGCACATGCACAGAAAGGAGATTTAAAGGGAAAATTTAATAGATTTTGATATTAATTGATAAAGCAAATACGATAAACAATTAAACTTAAAACTGAAGAATGAAAAATTTTATAATCGCCCCTAACATTATCTATACTCTGCACAGTAAACGGGGCCCGAACCGGTCAATAATTAGATAAACATTTTTCAATGTGTATATAGATTAATTTTTTGGGTCTTGAAAAGCCTGATCTTGGTCGTTAGGCGTGCTTAAATTACATGCAGCGCGTATATATATTTAGTTGTAGAAATACAAATCTACAAATTATCAAACCACCAACCAGCTCAATGGATTACTATCAGGATTATGATTTTGATACTTTATCTAAAACGTTTAAAGTAATAGTAAACCTAACGTGCATCAAATAAGCTTTAAAAAGCCGCTAAATCGTGCTCTCTCTCTCTCTCTCTCTCTCTCTCTCTCTCTCACACACACACACACACACACACACACACGCACACACACGCACACACCACCTTACGAGTTAACGAGCCTAATGATCGGTAGTGCAGCAGCTTGGAATGCGGTAGACGCGTTCGCCAGCAATACCCTCGTGGAGCTACGACGGGTGGAGAGGCAACGGGTGGAGAGCAGAGGGGGTGGAAGCCAATAGTGTATTCCACCAAGGTCCCACCATCAGAAGCGCGCTAACGACAACCAGCCTCCGCGAAGTAATACCTAACGGTGGTCCCGCGGGGGTGTGTGGTAGAAGAAGTGTGTGTGGGGGGGTAGTTTTTGGTACGTAGAAGTCGTATTTGCTGCTACTAAGAACTAGCAGTATCTTTTAAAGATTTTCTACCTCCTGCTCACTGAGCTAAAACACACACACACACACACACACGCGCGCGCGCGCTAAGCAGCGTGCAAAACAGCGACTACTGGAAGAATGGCAGGGGCACTGGAGCAGAGCGAGTAAGGGTAGATGGACGCATCGTCTCATACCCGATTTACGGCCCTGGGTGAATAGGCAACACGATGAGGTTGACTTTTACTTGACACAACTAATTAGCGGCCACGGTTGCTTTAGGTCATATCTGATTAGGTTTAGGACCCATTCTGTAGTTTTTGTGATTGCATCGAAGACGGTGAACATGTCTTCTTTGTCTCTCCGAAATACCATAACGAACGACAGAGACTACAGACGAAAATTGGAGGGTTACCTCTCCCCGACAATCTTGTGACAAACATAATGACAAAACAAAGATACGAAGAGCGTCAGCGTAGGATCTTAAGTAGTGCCTAAATGGCTACCCTCCCTGTGAAGGTATACCTAAACGGTCGTGCCACAGGGTAGGGAATAGGAGGGGTGGTTTTTAGCGGGTTTAAGTCTCGCACTGCCCTAATGGGCGCCTGTAGATGGTTTTCCACCTCACAAAAAAAAAAAAAAAAAAAAAAAAAAAAAAAAAAAAAAAAAAAAAAAAAAACGCACACACACACTCAGTCTCTCTCTCATTCTCTCTTTCTATCTATCTATCTTTCTTTTGTTCTCTCTTTCCCATGTCCAATACTTTGGATTTACGCACTGTTATCGCTAGCGTACAAAAGATGACGTATGTGTGTGCGAGGGATCACGGATTTCTTACGTGACGTAGACGTTATGCCTCCAACTATTAAAAAAGAAAAGGAAAACAGAAAAAAAGCAATAAAAAACCTAAAAAAAAAATGTTCTAATGTTTGAATAGCATGCATAGTGAAGAAGCAAGCAAGCGTAAACTATTAGAAAAAGAAGGAAAGGGAAATGAATAAATAAATTAGAAATGAAAGATATTTACACCAAGTCCAGCTTCATCCATGAGTTGCATAGCCTGTGTATTGACAAGAGTCAACGACAATTGTGAATTTTCGATGAGAGAAAACAAAAAATTTCATAAGAGTAGAGCGCATAAATGAAATTTTTCGAAGTAGAACAGAAAGGAAATCGAAATTATAAGACAATAGAAGAAAAAAAATCTAAAATTTTCGTTAAGTGTAGTAATCAAAGTTGAGTCGAGACTGTAAGTGAATAGTAAGACTGCTCTGAGAAAGAAAATTTATTTTTATAAGAATTGAAAAATGTTTCAACTTATTGTTTAGTGTTTTCTATACCCTACACCATCTTTGGTATACTTTGGTATTTAAAAGGACTTGAAATGGACTCACCCTTTATTATACCGATACCGATCGATTCAGAATAGCTTTTCAATTTGATTTAAGCGTATATATCCGTCTGTCCGTTTTGTTTTCTGTCGTTCAACGTAAAGACTGACGTGTTTTTGCCCAAGCACGAACACTATTGAAAATAGTTCCGATCGAATCAGTTTTTTGAAAAGTTGTTATATGAAAAAATGTATAACGGTGTAGGGTATTCAATATTGGGCCGTGGCCCACTATAATGTTTTTAATTGCTTTGGTTTTGTTTTTGTATATTGATGTCGTTAAATTAGCATGATTTATAGTAATGTTCACAGTGTTATGCGAATTATTTTTTTTAGTCTTATGCTTATTTCATAAACTCACTATGGTTTTCATTTTATTTTTGTTTTAAAACAACTTGTTTTTCATTTGGTAAAAGGTCAACATCAGTTTACTACCCCACCCTATTTCTGTACTTAAAGTGCACAAATGTTTTCAATCAATTTCTTCATCAATCATCAATCTATCTTTTAAATGAAGCTCGTAAGTAATAGATTCTAGCCTACCAAGAGGGACATGCAATTTTTGCCACATTATAGTCTTCGGGTCAGAAAGCTAAAGCATTTGCTTCTTGTACGGAAAATATGTCTTAAATGAAATACTATTCGAAATGGCAAAATCAAGCTTAACGAAATTCTTTCTTAAAAGTCATAAAAAAAATAACTTGTACAACGGCACCAATAAATGGTTATCTGCCCTTGACAGAGTTTGCTCAACAGCTTAAAATATGATCAGTTAGCAGGAGCAAGAAACAAGAAAGTGAACCTGCAAGTATTCAAGAGTGACGGAGCGTACTTACAGCGCGCCTGTTACTTGGATGAAAAGAGAAGAGAAGAGATAAATGTGATTAAACCAATCACTCGCTTGTGAAATTATTCAGCGTCCACATCTTCCATCTAAGTAATAATTATTATTTTCCAATAAATTATCGAAAAGTTTATTGAAAGCTGAGAGCAGTTTAGAAACTATTTGTAACTCTTATGAATAAACTTGAAAAACTTTCGAAGTTCTTCAATAAATTGTGAAATGATGTCAGCTTCAGTGCTAGACGCATGCCCTTCTCTTCATTGTAACTCAACGAAGGCGTTTGCTATGAAGCTTCTTTTAAGATCTTATTGATATATTGCAGGGATCTTATCTTATCTTCTACTTAAGTATATTGTTGTGCATTAAATTGAATTGAAGGACAGTGAAATCACTTTTCAGAGATGAACAATTTTATAAAATTGTCTGGACATCTTTTAATTGCCATTCAAATTGTTGTTTTACATCAAACTTGGATATTTTCTTACCTGTTTCAAATGATTTTTTAATATAGTGCCTTCGGGTTCGGGTAAAGCTGGGATTTGTTCATAACCTCCTGAAGGTGGGGTCAATTTGGTAGAGTCCAAATCTATAACCCAAATATCATCCGGTAATCTGTAAAGCAATTAATTAATAAAACAGATCTCCCTTTAGAAGATTTTCAAACGAGAAGTTCTGAAGTACCTGAAGTTCTTTTTATAAAGCAAAAATGTAGCCGGCACACCTATAACAAAAGGTGTGGGAGCTAAAAGCAATTGTTCGGCGCAACTCAGACATGTTGGTAACAAAGGTATGACGGGAAACATGTACTCAAGAGGATACAGCATAGTAACAAAAGCCATTACCGACATGGATAGGGCATTATAATCGCGAGACTGAAAGAGTACCTTATTCTCTAGCATAATTAAAGTCCAAACTTTTAAACAGGTATCGACACCCAACAATTCCAAAGGCAAATGTAAAGGAAAGTCAACCAACGAGAAGCGAGTATGATCAGGTAAAGCAAAGAGCAAAGGTTCGTGCACAGTGGGAGATAAAACTTCAACCTGAACGAGTAATAGACGTTTAAACTAACTAAGTAAATATGAAAGTTTGTCAAGTTAATTTTAGTTACCTCTATTCTTGTCGATCCCGGTACTGGCACTGGAGTTGACAACAAACGTAATATCCACGTTTCAATTTCTCTTACATCATGCAACACGATGGAAGAGGTTGTCTCAGTTGCTTGCCCGGCCAATACCGTCCATACATTATCACGTGTGAACTTTTGTGAAGATCCCACTCGCTTTGGTGAAGATGATTCGTTACAGGCGTCAATTAGTTTCTTCAAAATAAATAAACATTCGCGAAAAGTCGTGAAAAAGGGATGATGTGATATGATACATAGGGAGGTTAAAGATTGATTCCTCAGTTTCATGCGCTTGCGTGAAGCACGCGGAGACGGTGAGTGACTGCCACCTGACTCCGAATCGCCCGACGGAGCCATTAAACCTAACGTTGGAGCAGACTGCATGTAGCCTTGATGTACCTTATGCTGCACATGATGCGAAGTATCCGAATCGCGTCTTGAAGTTAATTCACGATCTGAATCACTGGGCGCCACATTACTTCTATAGTCGCTAGAAGAATTTAGAAGGCCGTAACTATTAAAAGAATTATACTGAGCTTTTGCATGACAAATTGTGTATGGGTTCAATATCGAAAAAAGGAAACGATTAAAGGGAGTAACGTTAACTACTTGCCTGCTGAATGCTGAATCGGAACTTTTTTCTATACTTTTACGCCATGATTCTCTACGAAACGCCGAATTACGTCTACCTCGTGCAGTTTGCGTACTTATCACCGGAGTACTAATTTTTTCATTGCCAGGAGCGAAGCGTTCAATGGGCCGATAGAAATTTACACAAATACCATAACGCGTTTTCCCTGAATCTTTATCGGTCAAAGCGAAGACAAATGAGGTCATCTCACGTATAGCAGAGCCGGTACGTCTAGGTCCCACACTAATGCAACCTTCCGGTTGACAAAAGTACACCATATCCAAAGGTAATGGGAAGTCAACATGATTTGAGGGTGGATACCGTCGTAAAAGCTCAGGAATCTAACGGTAAAATATAATATGAAAATATTTTTTTTTTTTTACTTTAATAAACATAAGAAATTTTTATAACTTACCTGTACTGGTGGTGTTTTATTACCCGTTAAGCCCTTAGGAAGACAGGGCGCATTTCTAGTACCCACTATGGCCAAATAATCAACCAATCGCGGGCACAAAGAAAGCTTTTGTTGTTCAGCCATAATTATTTAAATAAAGAGCACTCACAGACAGGCGTCTATTAACTACGTATAAACTTGTACAATTCTTCAAAGCACTTTGCGTGATGGATGAATGGATGGACAATGAAACTTAAAGTATGTACACATTTAAGTAGATGCGGTCTTCTCAATTCATTGCTGTATTTGTTGTTAAGTAAAGCTGCGGACAGAAAATCAATTCAACACAATTAATAATGTTAAGCATAAATGTCTGCATATTATGTTTGTGTGAGTAATAGCGTGTTAAAAAAGGGAGGAGAAAGTGAAAACAAAAACCAATTTATGTTATTTACTACTCTTCTCATTGAAGGACGACGATGATGATGATGATGATGATGATGATGATGATGTTGGTGGTCTGTTCTCTCCAGGGAGTCAATTAAATGATTATTCATTTTATTCATTTACTTTTTTATTTATTTATTTATTTTTTTTTTTTTTCAATTTATGTCTTTAGCAAGCAAGGTATACGATGCATAAGTATGTTCTTTAATGTGTATATCCTTATGTGTAGTGTGGTGGTAATAAGGTCTCATTTATCTCAATGCCTTAGAGAATGATTCTAATAATATTTCATATTTACATGTATTTTTTATGGAAGTAAATTTAATATTCATACTCTCACTCTCTCTCTCTCTCTCTCTCTCTCTCTCTCTCTCTCTCTCTTACATGCTTCATTCAAATAACTCTCAACATGATTAGTTCGAAAGTAATTCTGTTTAATTTAAAAAGAAGACAAGACACGAAAACAAGATTGCAAACTAAAGTTAATATACAAACTATATGTAAAATAAAAGTAGAAGCAAAATATCGCGGCGTGTTTTATCAAAATTCAGAAAGATATCTCCTCGTCAGTCTACCTCTTCTGGCATTTCAATTAATTTTCAGAAGTCTCTTCTTAAAGTCGTGCTTACAACATTTAGAGAGTTCTGTGAAGAGCAAAACAAATAGTGGCGTGACGGAGCGACGTCCGACGGATGATGAATGGCGGATGCATCAAAACTTTTCAGCCAAACTTCCATTTATCTTAGTTGTGTGTTTTAATCATTAGCCGTTGATACTGAAGACCGGGACCGATCGTCTAGTCAGATTCGAGCATATAACAGTACGCGATATTTTTTCAATCCCATCAAACTGAAGAGCTTGTCTGTGGCTTGTCCAACTGATTCGCTGGTGTACAGCTTCCATGCACCTTTTTGTTTAACGATCTTCTTCGCATTATCTTCGCGTTATATTATTGGGATCGAGTTTTCATGGGTCGTTATTAGCCTTTTCGAAAAGGGCTCGATTTCGTTTCTTTCCAGCAACATTTCACAGATAAAAATTCCGTCCGTTACGTCTATCACAGTTGATTCGTATTGTAGCAAAATATTGAGGCTATTTTTGTATTCAGCCTAATGCGAATGGTTCAAAATTGTTGCTCCATCAAGGTTTTAATTCCGCAGCCCAGTTGTAGGAAATATTCCGACGGTTTTATCGACGATTGTTCGACCATAGCGACCATTGACATTTTCAAAGCTGTAGCGAGCAAAAGTATCGCAACTTGCAATAACGACTTCACCACAAAATTTCTAAGAAGCGTTCGGCTTTAGCGGAAGACATTTTGTAAAATATAAAAGATTTTTTTAGAATTTTAGTTTTAACTGAATTAACGAAAGTTTTAAAGTATTTTGTTTTTCTTTTATCTTATTGCCTATGGACTGTTAGCTTATACACGAAATATTTATGGCGCGTTTGAAACGATCCATTGGGGAAAACACTATGAAGTTTCTTCTTTTTCATATATGCACATATATCGTATATGTGATGTTCAGCCAGCGACATGTGTGCAACTTCAGTCTAGTTAATATTTCTTTTTTATTTGCCATCAAGGCTTTTACTCTTAAGATTGGGATAAGATTGCTGCACTTGTTTACTAGTCCAGCTCTTGTGGGCCAACCGACAAATAACTAGCAACAGGTTTTAAACAAAATTCATTGAGTTCAAATCAGAGAATGTTTAGGCTAACTTTCCATCACCTTTTTCGTGAAATGAAGATTTCCAAGATTAGATCAACCGAATACGAACAACGATGATTTGATGTGTACACATATATATTTATAGAAGTATTTGATTTCTACGTAAGGCCGTTGCAACTGAAATCACGCCAGCTTACTCTGATGGTTGGTAGACTCAATCAGCGACTCAAATTATATTGTATTGCGGCCGCGTTCTTTAATCGATTTCGCCGATTTTCAATAACAACCTACCTGCGACAATTTGCAAAGTTTCTGCCAAATTCGAAGCTGATATCTTAATTATTTCGATCAGGAGAACGTTTGCCGCACAACTCCACATAACTTGACAGACGAACATGATGATGTCGATTGAAAATTTGATGCTAATCAAGAATATATATGCACTTTGCGGCGACTCTGAAGAGTCCTTCTGAGTGTTGTAAACATTTTGACAAAATAAATATACCGCTCATCTTTCGGCGGTGGCTTTAAAAATCTATTAAGAAATCATCAGCGTAGGCAAGCAAGTCGTTAGAAGCAGTTTGCACCCAGTAATGATGCGTAATATCCTTTGTTCACAATAACCAATGGCTGGCATAAGGAGTAACTTACAATTACAATGCTCGAGCATGCGAAGACCGAAGGACATTTTCATTATTCAGGAGATGCAGGCTAATAAAAAAAATAATAATAAAATAAAAAAATTCTTATAGTAAAAAGCGTCACTAAATATATTTAAAAACTTTAAACTTCTTTTTCGCAAAACACTATTTTCATCCTTTTCACTGTAGTTTTTTACAACGTCTTTAAAATAATAAACCCCTGGAGATGTGCGCGAGAAATGTTCGTTAAGTTATTGTAAATATCTTTTTATTAACAAAAGATTGTCGTTTTTTTGATCAAAAATTTCATTCAAACACACGTCAATCACACAAAACTCAATATTTTTCAAACATTTGTATTACATTTGTAACGCCCAGAATGAAACATCAGAGACCCCAGAAAGTGTACATATCAAATTCTGAATCGATTTAAGCATGTCCGTCCGTCCGTCCGTCCATCCGGCTGTCTAACATCTGTTGCAGACATTCTCCTAGCCGCAAAAATGAAGCTATCGACTTCAAATTGCACATAGGTTGGTATTGAAAATGGGCTAAATCGATCGAAGGACGCGCCCTCAACACCACGTAAACTGGGAACAGCTCTGTTTTTCAAAAGGAAAAGAAAATTTTTTTTTTGCTCATTACTCATAAACTATAGGAGATGAATTTGCAAAAATTACGACGCATATGGAACAAATTGACCACGCCTCCTCTATATTATAGTGTATCAAAATTTAATTTCGTTTTCCAATACTTTTATAAGGCACAGAAACAAACTTCAAAAATCTCAAAAAGTATATAAATTCGTAGCCAGTTTTAAATTTGGAATGCAGCTAAGCATGTCCGTCTATTCGACTGTCCGTCTATCCGTTTGCACAACTGCATAGTAACTGTGGTAAACATGCTCCCGTTAGCGAAAATAAAGATATCGCCTAAAAACTTGCAAGAGTATGTGAAAAGGGTCTAAAGTTTTCAAAGAACATATCCACAACACGCGACACGCCTATATAACAAAAACTGTGAACTGTCTTGCTTATCATGTTTTTTGTTTGTTTACTCATAAAATACAGCACATACAACATATAAACTTCCACTTTTTTTTTGAAAATGGAAAAATGTACCGCGGCCACAGAATATTATGGAGGATGAAAACGTAGTTCATTTTCCTTTCTTTTCGGGTCACGGTGGGAATTTTCTAACTTTTTCTGCTTGCTTATGCATAGTTTCGTTGATCTAGTTTAAGAACTTAAATGGTCCGCCTGGACGCATGAGCGAAGTAAGAGCAAGAAATAGGAGGCATCGTTACACTTTTTGATAAGTGTCTCAAAAGATGACTAAACACGAACGTGACTTTATTCATTACTGTAAATATATGTATGCAGTAGCTTTACTAATGGCTGACAGTGTTAACACTTTTATAACTATTATTAACTACCTTTACCATTACAATCGCTCTCACTACTTCTTTGCGTTCTTCTTAAGACAAATTGAGACAACACACTAAGACTTGGTTCATATGTTTTCAATCAATCGGCGGTAACCCGACTGACAGACAATCGCATTATTTTGTTAAGCCAATGTTAAGATTTGAGGCGCAGCTTAGAAAATTATGCGTAAGTAACAACAAAACATGACAGATACCTTGACTTTTGAAAATGTCAAATTTCGTGCTAACAAGAAACTATTTGAATGGACGGAGAGGAGGAGAAGATTGAGAAGAGAAGAACATACCGCTCTGGGGTGATGAAGAAATCAAGAAAAGAGTGAATGGAGAGGGAATTGAGGGGCAATAATGTAACAATTCCATGTGCTGATCATAGGTAACAATGGGAATATGAGAATAGGAGGAAATTAGATAACCGGGAAGAGGTAGCGATGCTGATAATCTGATAAGATATAAGCGAATTAGAAGAATAGAAAGGTGACAACTATGAACGTAGAGGATTTAGGAAGAGGATGGACATAAGGAAGATAATCTCATCTCATCCAAATGTTCTATAGTTTATTAATGTGCAAAAGAATAACGACTTTCCCAAAAGTAGGCGTTATATCAAGAATGATAGTCGAAATGTTTCGATTCAGTCCGTTTTTAGTAGCGCTGGACGTTGGTTTGAAATCAAATTTCATCAAAATATCGCAAAAATTGCCACCTGCGGATTAAACACCGAATAGCATGTACAAATAATAGAAAGAGAGAGAGAGAGAGAGAGAGAGAGAGAGAGAGAGAGAGAGAGAGAGAGACCACAAATTTAATATACCCACACACAAATTTAATATACCCTGTGAGAGAGAGAGATAAAAGATAAATCTATCTGAAGTCCTTCGAGGGGTTACGTACGTCACCACAAATTTAATATACCCTGTGCCATAGGCGGTGTAGAGTATAATGACGAAAAAATTGTGTTTTTTTTTTTTGTAACAAAACTCATTATACACTTGAGGATCAAGCGTACAAGCTTAAATTTTTAGGTGGATGTTAATGCAGGTTTGCTAATGTATTGTAAGCGAAAAAATCCTTGAAAACAGTTTCTTACACAAACGATAATGAAGTGAGAAACCAAAGAAAAGAGTTGAACCTTGTGTTAATTCACTACAAAAGATGAAATAAAATGCCAACATAAAGAATTGTTTTTCTGTTTTCGCTAAAATTGTTTTTACCCGTCAGCAATTTATTCTAAATCAGATCAACCAACTACTGAGTGTAGGTAAACAATTCAATTCTCTTCCTTTTTTTCCTCCTTTTGTACGAGTAGAGAGATAAGGAAAAGTAAGGCACAGTCACAGTGATAGACACACATAGATGCACCCGCACGAAAAATTTTTATATATATGTATGTATTTAAGATATAGTACAAAAAAACCAATTCCAGTGACCTTGTACTTAAACGAAAAAAAAAAAAAACCAAAAAAAAAAATGGAAAAAAATTAAAACAAAAAAATGTAGAACAAGCACATGATCTGTCGTCTCTATAGCAAGGATATAAAAATATATACATAAAAAAAAAAAAAAAAATAGAAAAATACAATTGATAGACATTGCAAGACTTATATTAACGTAACTAATTTTTTATTTTTCTGCACAATCGGTATTAAGTTTAAGTAAGTTTGGCTTACTTTCAATTTTCCACCGCAGGCGCGAATATGTCAGATTAAAGGATAAAAACTTAGTTCAGTTGCTATTCTTCTAACATTTCTTTACTTATATTCTCATAATATGTGATTTATGAAAAGTTCAATAAACTCTTTCTTCGCTATCGCTGTGCTGTGTCTTCTTACACTAAATGAATTGCTATTTACTAAGAATACTAAGACTACACCTATATCTCTGTATTTAAACCATAAGACCATATGTGCACCTCTAAGCATATTTATATGTAAACTATTTATTACATATATATAAGCATGTGTGTGAATGGCTTCATATAAAACAATCTTACTGATGCCTGCCTACTCACAAAGTCATACAAACGGCATAATTAAAAGAGGAAAAACGTAACAGAGCTCATGCCTGTATATTCGCATCGTGGATAATATTCTTTAAGAACTTTCGTATTAAATTTCCGCAAAGGTTTTAATGTTTACATAATTTTATGCACATATTTGCTGCTTAGTATGTATGAATGTCTCCGTCTTTCCGTTCTCGTTTCGCACATTTAGTCTGTGGCGAACAGAGAGACATTCGTTGAATTACTTTAAATGCCGGGAGTTTTAAGACAAATGCCATAAAACGAAAAGCAAAGAGAAAAAAAAAAAAACAGAGTACAAGTACTTTGGCTGCGCAAAGCTTTATGGGTTTCACCTGATTTGTTCCGCATTATTGCAAAATATTATAAAAAGTGCGACATACAGGGTTATGTTCAACTCGAATTTTGGATACTGTTCGCCTTCATAAAATATATAAAATTTCCGCGAATAAATGCAACACTTCGGACAGCTTTCCGTAGACCAACTTTTTGTAAAGCTTCTCCATCCGCTTTACGTGGATACTGCTTTAGCTTGTTTGAGGTAATCAATCTGACAAAAATGACGAAAAAAATGCATGGTTGGCTGAAGGGATCTCATCCGCTTAAAACCTCCTTTAACTTATTGCAATGAATGCATGCTCAAGTTTTCTTCAGCTTCGTTACTCTATATAGCTTAGTTGATCATATCGTGGCCGTGCGTGTGGATTCTGTTAAACAAACTGCTAAGAGAACATAGTTATGTAATACTGTGATTACACGGTAGAGCATTCTCGTAAAATTTATAGTATATTTTTCCGGTTATCACACATAGAACAAGAAAGTCAATTTCATTGCCGTACTCTCCGCTAGTGCCTTCATAAATATTAAATATTACTATGACTATATTACTAAGAAGATTAAAAAAAATTTTAATAAAATTTGTATAAAAGACTTCTTCTTTTCTTTGCATAATTATCAGTTAAGGATTATAATAAACGGATTTTCAAATAATGTTCGACTGTTCGCTTGGTATGAAAATAAGTGAATAACTATAACCGCGTTAGCTTTATTGAAATGACAATTTCGGCTCATCGAGAAGGGAACTTAAACTACGATTTCGTGTTTTCGTGCGATAAAGCTCTAGAATCCCTTACCAGGATAATTCATTTTTTTTTTTCATGATCAATTTGGAAGGAATTAATTCCGTAATCGTATGCAAAGCAATTGTCTGATAACTGATGCCAAACCACAAACACCACAGCATTTCGTTGATTGAAAGAGTTCGGCTGCGACTAGTCTACTGAATGAAATGAATTTTTAGAAAAGTCTTTGCAAAAGTCTTTGTTCACTACCACTACTCAAGCGACTACTCAAGCATTATAATAACAGACACAGTTGCACTATCACACTAACATTCAATGGAACCGAGGCTGTTGGTTGATATGTTTAATCGAATATAATTTAACGATCACTTAAAAGTGTTCTGCTTATATGGGTGGAAAGAAATGTCCCTGAAACTTACTCGCAATTGCTTTAAACTAAGGAACTCAGGATTTCATCGCACCAGTCTGGAAATAAATATCGCCAGGACGTGTAAGTCTTATAGGTTATATCGTACTTGAATTAAGAAGAAGAAGAAGAAGAATATTGAAACAAACGGTGCTCCTTCTCTTGAGAAGAAACCGAACGGACGTGACTTTGACTATAGAAAAAATTCTATTCGACGGATACGAAACTACTTCTTTTCCCGAGTTCTTCAGATAAGTCACACATCTACAAACGAGTTGCACGCTGTCAGAAAAATGCGAACTTTTACAGATCACCTCAGTTAAGTGATTTTGAGCCTCGCGAATGATTTCTTCTTCTTCTCATATAAATGCAATGAGTTGCGAATACATGGTAGCGATTAAAGTGCATGAACAAGGCTTGTCGATGCCGAAAGACCGTTTGTTAAGAAAAAGGGCTCGTGAAAACTGATGTACGCATTTCATCAGGGCTGGTTTAACATGTTTTTTTACTTTCATAATGCCAGCACGCTCGATTCAACGCTCGATAAGCATGCATCATTAAGTTAATAATAATTTATAAATATATTTAATTTGATACGGTAAACGTAAAGGAAATCTCACTTTTTCGCCGTTAAATTATTCAGTTATAGGCACTTCAAAAGGCACTCAGATATGAAAAAATAACAATAAATTTTTTACATGTTAAACTAAATTAAGATAAACGACTATATTTACATTCATCACAAGCACGTATTCTGTTTAGCAGCGGCAGAAAGAACATAAAAGAAGAAAAAAAGAAAACAAAAAAGCAGTAAAGGAAAACTAAAATAGAGAAACGGTTATTATGTGTATGTAAGTGATGCGAAAGAATCCTTTCCATCCGTTCGTCATTAATGTGACGTGAAAAGAACATTATCTTACTTACCAAAGAGATAATAAATGATATGGAAATTTTTAAACACAAAAACCCTATTGTACGCACACTCTTTACTTTCTAATCCTGTGTACATTTCTAACTATTACTTGAGAGTTAAATGATTCCTTTTTTTTTTTGCATTTCCAAACGAGCTTCAATACGTTTACATTAATAGTTAAAAAAATTAAAAAAAAAAAAAAAAAAAAAAAAAGAGAAAAAATCAACAAACAGTGATAGCGCATTAGAGGAACAATGCTATGTCGTCATAAGAGCACGACGTTAAAAGGAAAATAATTAACATTTTATTGGCAGAAAAGAAAAAGCTTTTCTTAATAGCAAAATAAAAATTAATTTTGTTTAATACTTTTTTATTGATTTAAAAACTTTAACGTTATCTTCGTCATATGCATTTGCTGTTCTAAGACTTAAAAAGGATTTATTTTCAGTTATTGGATTTCTTCTCTTTTTCTTTGAATACAGATCACTGCTATAAAAACAGGAAGAACTCGTGTCCTAGGAGAGAGTAAAAAAAAAACATCACAAGCTTAATACACATGCCATTTTTTATATCATACGAATTATCATATTTGCTTTTGGTCTGCCTATCCGATATCGGATGTTGGCGACTATACAATTTGTTATTTTATTTAATGATTTGCATGATACATATTTAAGCGTTCATAGTCATGTACAAGTGCATGTATGTATAGATGTATTAAGTTGTCCTACTCTAGGTTTCTAATAATTTCAGAAAACACGTCTCAATCTCTTGCAGCTGTTAGCAAATGCCCTATACTACCATATTACTGGTGTTAATACGTCTCAAAAAAAATAAAAAGCTTCCTCTCTTCTTCTTCTCTCGGAGGCTTAAGATCGACTCTTTCCACATTTCAAAATTCTCCACTTTTCGCGTTATAAACTTCGCGACCTTAATAGCCGGCTGTCCCACCTAGGAGGATTATATTTATCTCTAAGCTACAATTGGAAACTTTGTGCGAGAGTTTTACGAGGTATTTGGTGGAAAAAGGTCCATCGGCTAACCTAAGCCGGATTAGTATCTTCAAATTATCAACAGCTCAACTTGGAGCTATAACCGCTTTTTAAATCATTATCACCAAATGCGGCATTAATCAAGGAATTCATTCCGAGAGACGAAACTCGAAGTAAAATCTCTGCAACGTAGCCAGCTACAAAGAACTGAGCGTATCGTTAAGTCTATTATCTGTTATTTATCAAAAATTCTAAAATATGTTCTACATGTTTAACATCAAGTGATACCAAATTTTCGTGCACGGCTGTAACCGGTCCTTCAAGCGTCTGAGATTTTTCCACGCAACTTCCACTTTTTGCAAAAGGATAGACTAGAGGCTCGAAGAGAGGCTCGGAGAGAGGCTCGTGTTTCCATTGCCATTTTAGTAGTCTTTCCCTCCTTGGGTAGAATTGGGTGATAAAACCATGTTAACTACTTGTTCGTATAGTCCTCCAAACACTCACATTTCTAATTGTATGAAACATGCTGCTCTTATTCGTGATGTCTTTGCAGCGTCTAAATCTACAGATATGCTAAAAGTGTGGGCTTTAATTTTTCTTATATCACTTGGTGTCTAACTTGAACGTTCCTCGGTCCTCAATCGAGTTCGAAATTGTCATTGTAAGAGCAGAATCCTGGATCTGTGCTTTGCAAATTTCCCGCAAATACTTGTTAAACGTTGTCCGCCTTTTAGTTCACCTGAGGATGTGCATTACCCATCACCTTCAATGCCTGCATGATAATTCGAGCAATACTGCTGGCCAGATATATCATATCAACAGTCAATGTGGTCTTCCTCTTTTTTATTCCTTTTAACAAAACTACTACTTTACTTCTTAAAGATTTGCTCACTAACATTGGACGTTGTGTGGCAGTTGGGAATACAGACGCCACAATATCTTCGTTGTATAACTCACTATTTTCAGCTATTTCACTAGCAGTTTGGATCAGCCAACCGTCTCGACGTAGTTTAATGATATTCTCACATACTATAAGAATAAGAAGAATAAACTTTTCAGATGATATTTGAAGAGTGGGTCTGCTAATGTTGTTGCAGATACATACAAAAGCTAAAAGTAACGCTTGGTTTTAATCGCAAATATTTTTTTAAGTTTGCCAAGTCTGAGAGAAACGTCTCCTCGGTTCCTTCAGTGATGTCGTACAATGGCACTGATTCCTGTGATGATCGTGAAATAGCAAACCCTTCGGTAACTTCGCTGCTGATTATTCTGCATCGATAAGCAATTAATTACCCGTATCGTATAAATGATTGTATTGAAGTTCCAAAGGTTACAATTTCTCAGCAGGATGTACTTCACGCTTTGCGTTCATTAACGCATAGTTGCGTGCCTGGGCCCGTTGGCATCTCGTCATATATATTCATGTCGGGTGCGGAAGATGTCCGCGGTGTAATTTGTAATATCTTTAATCTTTCTCTGCCAACGGTTATCTTGAAACGGACATTGGAAAATTTGCGACTTGACTGCACCGCATCAGAGTGCGAATAGACGGCTAGCTATGAACTACAGAGGTATCGTCCAGCTGACTATCCTACCTAAAGTTGTGGAAAAGATTGTTGCTAAGCAATTAGCATTCGCTATCAATACTTCTGTCTCTCCCTTTCAGTATGCCTTCCTCAAGGGCAGATCAGCTGTTTCGAACTTGTTATCAAAGCGTTTTCGTGTGCTTCACAAACGGACCTGGTTAGATATAGATTTTAGGAAGGCGTTTGATAGGCTTTTCTCCCACATTTATTGAATTGGATATCCTCCTCCTGTCTGCAAAAGGGATCCTTTACAGTTCTGTTCAATTCCGTATCCTCTGACGATTTTTTTATGACTTCAGGGGTCCCGCAGGACGTGCATTTAGGACCCTTTCTATTTATCTGCTATATAACTGACCTTCCATCGTTGATTAAGTCCAGTTATGTACTGTTGTATGCTGATGATGTCAAACTGTTCTCTTCTCATGGTGCCTACAACTTGATTTGGACACTTTGACGGCATGGTGTTTGCTTAAATTTATGGAGCTGAACTTAAAAAAGTGTACGAAGCTCTCACTCGCAGGGAATGAGAAAATAATCTTATAGTCTTGTAATCTTAGTGGAATTATATTTTTTTGGTGGGGGATGAAAAATGTATAAATTTTTCTATTCAAAAATAACTACTTTTTCTGCAATGCTTTTATATATATTAAGAATAGCTCTAATAGCTGTGATATTTTAGAAAACACACGAAATTGTGAAAAAAGGAAAAACGAATAACGCACACACACACGCACAAGTATATTGTTATGAAAATCCCATCTTATATGATTTGAGTTTTCGCGAAAACCAGTCGACTTTTCCAGATACAAAATTCCAAAGAAAGGAAAGACCAACACAGCCTGCCCCACGTGGCTAGCGACTCGCGAAAAGATTAATAACGATTAACAGACACTTGGTGAAAAAAGGGACCAACACGAAAATGTCGCGATACACATAAGTAATGGTTGCCGCCTTTTTATAGCCTATATAAGAAGAACATTTGCGGATGGCAAAACTCAATTAAGGCAAGAGAGTGGAGTCATAATATCCAAGCGAACGAGCCCGGAAGCATTTCAAACATAGTTAGTTACTGTAAATAAATCGTAAAAATTACAAATAAGGTCTACGCTTTTCTCGATCTAGTCATACAAAAAGACCATTTTCTAGTAATACATATATATATATAATACATATATATATATATATATATATATGATATATATATACATATATGATATATATATGATATATAGGTTATATGACTATTACATGAAGCGCATGCGTAATCGTGAGAAAGTGTTCGAATTTTATTAAACATTCCGCAAGAAATGGATTTATGGTAATTTTGTCATTGTATTTGTAAGGCCTGGAAATGACTACTAGGACTACTATACCTCACTTCTGACAAGTGCATATTTTCAATTTCAGATTGACTTGTTGTTTGTTGGTCTCTTTAGCGCTGTCTGTCTAAAATGCATTCGCCCTCTTCGATAGGTTACATCGTTGTTTCTTTCTTGTTCTAATCATTTTTTTTAAGGTTTGAATGCAAGCGAATCGTCTTTCACGGAGTAAAATTTGCATTGAAAACTTTTTCTTTTCTGACGAGAATTGGTGGGTCAGGTTTTCGAAGAATTCTAAGGAGGAAAACTTCTTTGTATTCTTTTCACTGTTCAACGTTTTTCCAACGTTTGTGATAAGATCCTTACTGCAGATATCTTCAGACGCTTTCTCGCGGTATCCCGTACAGAATATTATTGCAGAAAAGCAAAAAAAAAAAAAAAAAAACAGAAATCGATGCAAATCATTGTTAAAAACTTTCAAATTAATCAGATGTACATGGTTTGTCTTTCTGTTTGTCTTTTTCAGAAATACGTACGGAGATATATGTATTTAATCAGCGTAAAATTCTCGCTCAATTTAACTCCGTCCCTCCGTCTGCTCGTGTTCTCCTATTAGAACATCAATGGTCGCAAAAGTTGAGGTTGCTGAATGTTGACATATATTTTCCCATTTGATGGCGATAGACTCCGTCTGAAAATGGGCGTAATTCAGCAAAAGTTACACTTACACCGGACTATAAAACTAACATTAAAATTTACAAAATGTAAAATGTAATATCATCGCAAATCCGAGGCAGTTCTTTCCTACGACCAGTAAATAAGGCTCGATGAACCATTATTTGACACTTCCGCCAAAAATTATTTTGCAGTTCTAATTGAATTGGTTTGGTAGTCGGTCTAAAATAACTCACTACCTGAATCGCTTAATCGCTAATGGCAATTCAATTCTTTTTCAAATTATCATTTTCAGGAATGATATTAAAAAAAAAAAAAAAGTTTTTTTCTCTTATCGATAATAACGTTTTGATTAGTTGTTAAATATTTTGATGATGTTAACAGACACGCAACACGACCATGGGACTACAGTTTCGTAGCAAACTTAAATGCGTCTGACAAACAATTCATTATTTAACTATATATTAAACTAGAATTAGCGCTAAAAAGCTAAAGAACAATTGGCATTGAACTAGGAAATGAATGGCTGCGAAGAAATGCTACAATAGTATTACTTGAATTATTAAGGGAATAGAGAGAGAGAGAGAGAGATTGTAATGATTTAATTAAAAGAAAAAAACGCACACATAAGGCAATTATTAAGCATCACATAATGGAAATAAAACAACACAATAACCATATGTGTCTGTAGGTTCTGTTTTGTTCAATACATATGCGTATGTATTGCATCTCACACTATTATTATTGTGATTATTATTATTATTATTATTATTAGTAGTAGTAGTAGTAGTAGTAGTAGTAGTAGTAGTAGTAGTAGTGTGTTATGAAGTTGCCACAGTCAACATAGGAAGTGTATTAAACAAGTAGACAAACCTGTCGCATGAAATACATGCATTCCTTTTCAGCGACACACATCAGCCTTGGCTGAATTGATCACATCTGCTTGCCCGGTGTCCGTCTGTCATAGTCAGAAGCCAGGGAAGCAAGTAAAAAGACTACAGTCGGCCACGGGCCATCATTAAATATCCTACACAATCATATATCGACTTTTCAAAATAAGGTATCGTGTGGGAAGTGGTCGATCTGAACCATTCGCAATAGCGTTCGTGTGACCTGTAGTTTCAACGCACGGGTACCACACGGAGAGACAAGCTCAGACCGATTCAGAATCACTTTCGGTATAAAAACATACAGGTCTGTCTCATGTTGCTTACATCCGCACAAACCTAATATACTCTTGCAACACAAGTGGTATAAGGTAAACTTTTTCATTACAAATCGGAGTAATCCGTTCTAAATATTTTCTTTCTTCAAAAACTATTATTGAAAGCATCGAACCGCTGCCTATGAGAAAGGTTGTGAGCCCCTATAGCTTATGTTTTTTTAAAAGGCAAATGACGGATGACGGACGACGTACATACGTAGACAACAAAGGCTCTGTCAAATATTGAAAAAGTTAGATGAAGAAAATTACTCTTCACGGAGTATTCAAACTGAAAGTTTGCTGATAAGATCAGATCTATGAGATTCGAACGAAGAACAATCTCCAAAAGACGAAGACAGTGAACTTATGCGGGAAAAGTGCGATAAGAAAGCTCTGGCGACAGTTATCCTGAATACAACGTCTAATGAATTCATTCATTTTAAATAGTATCTTACTGTTGGAGATATATGAGTGCCTTAGAACCGATGCGGCCCGAAAGGTCAACTTTAAAATAAAAATCTTGGGCCTTTTAAACTTCAATGTGTTCAATGTTTTGAGTTTTAGGGCCGACGAATTGAATGAAATCGGTGTAGGGTACTAAATGAAATGATTTCTTTTGCTTGTTGCTATTGTGCAGTCTTCCTGATGACATCGAAAGTTTTATCGTTGCAAGTAAAAGTAGAGATATGTTGCTGACCAACTATCTGGAAGAAGTAAAAGAAGAAGAACAGCTCTGTACTGAAAACGAATACGATGACAGTGTCTTTGTGGGCAAATGTCTTTACGAAAATTGAGAAGAAACGTAACGAGTTATTTTCGAGACGCCATGATAACGAAATATAAAATAAAAAAATTGTTGCTGAGAGGGCGGCACCGCTGTCTCCAGCAACTTTATGTCAAACTTTTTTATTCTCAAGTCAAGTTAGATTCGAAAATTAAAACAGTCCAGTCAACTATTGCACATCTATTTCTGAAGTGTTACGTTAGACTTTCGGTGCTTTTTTAAGCCTGAGAATTAAATTCGCAGTTCAATGCATTCAACTTTAATTTTCCCGGTTGAAAGTGCAATCAAGTCTCTTTTTATTAAAGGCCTTAACTATGTAAGTCTGTGACTTTTCGAAAAGGTTATGTTAAATGTTTGTATGGATTATGTAAATACATGTGTACTTTTTTACCATCATTTAAGTGAATTATGTATTTTGGATGCATTATGTTTAACAGCAAATAGCTGGCATTTGGTGACATATATATGCATGAAAGAGTGTCGTCATATAGATATATTTTACGGTTATACTATGCTTTTGCTTACGTAACCCGATTTACACGAATATCGTCAAGCTGGTTAGTTATGTTAAATCGAATATGCAAGGTAAGGATGCTAAAGTAATCAGAACTCTTTTTCTCAATTAACGACACATTTCGTTCCTTGCACACAATTCCATCTTCCATCAGCAAAAGACTACGAAGAAAAACTGCAGACATTGAAAAACAGTATAGACCTTGAAACTTCAACAATAATCATTCAGTCAATAATTCAATAAACGAAACCAGAGCGCTATGCCTCCTTAAGGGGCAACAGCTTAAAACGAATAGCTCTTCTTTTCACCAGATTTTTTTAGAATGAATGAAAAGGTACTTCAATAATATTATCTAACGATGTTATTACGTATATGTTGAAGTATTAAAATATTATTTATTTTGCAAAAAATGCCGGGGCATTCTCGAAAACCTCGTTTGATCAAAAAAAAAAAAAAAAAGAAAGAAAAACCGCTTAATGTAAATGCCTGGTGTTAGTAGTAGAAGTACCGGATTTTAAAAAATAGTAAATTTCGAGTGAGTAGCCAGTGTTTGAAAAAAATTTTGACCAAAAAATTTTTGACCAAAACGCAAACCTGCATTAACAGGCAAGGTGTACATTAACTTATCGAAGATCCCCCATGCACTTTATAAAATATCATATCCTTACTAGTGGCCGTGTAGGTAGGAATCACGATTACCAAGGCAGTGATCGCGGGTTCAAATCTCAGTGCGGTAGAGTTTGTTTTCAGTCAGTCAGCAAAGGCATAACATTGAGTGATTGAGCGCACACACACTATGCTGCGGCCACCTCTCTATCTCTTTCTCTCCATCTCAATTCTTTGTGATCGTCACCACTTCACACGCGCAGCGGGCATCATCCCTGAGTGAATGGTCAAATTTAAAAAAAGAAATTAAAAAAAACTTCATAAAATAACATTTTAACGATATTGTAATGGATTCGAATGAAAAGGAGCAGAATTGTTGGATTTGCCCCGCGTATATCATTATGCAAAATCCTGTTTCCTGTTTCGAGGGAAACGCATTTAAAGTTTCAAGAAACCGTATTATTGCTCGCCAGCCATGCTCGGGAAATTACATTTTTGATGAACTTAAAATTTTGGCGCGCCTTCAAGGACGCGGATGATTTTTTCTGTATTCAGAATAAAAGCGAAAATTTCTATGTTGCATAGGTTGCACTTTATGAGTAGCAAGCGCAAAACACGGAAATCGAAGGTGTTCACAGTTCTATTTACATAGACGTGTGGCCGTTATATAGGTATGTTCTGTAAAAAGTTTGCGTCATTTTCGAATTCTTTTGCAGATTTGTAGGCAACATTTTTACTTTTACGAACGGAAGAATGTTTACCATAACTACTACACAGTTGCGCATTCCGTATTTGAAAGTGGCCAAGAATTTATGTGCTTTATAGGAGGATTGGAGCTTGTTTCTGTGTGTTATAAAGGCTTTGAAAAAAAAACATTAACTTGTAACATGCTATAAAATCGAGTAGGCGAGTCCAATTTTTTCCATTTTTGTAGGGGTACTACGTTCAAATTTTTATACACTTATCTGGTACAGTTTGTGAGTAATGAGCAAAAAACCAATTTTTAATCGTTTTGAGAAATAAAGGTGTCTCGTCTTTTTATGGTACTGTAGGCGTGTCTTTCGACCGATTTGGACCATTTTCAATACCAACCTCCGTACAAAAATTTTCAATATTTCTGCCAAATTTAAAGTTGATGGCGTCATTTTTACAACAGACATTGCACATCATTGGTTCAGAATTTGATGCTGATCAAGAATATATATACGCGTTATGGGGCCTCTCAAGATTCCTTCTGGACGTTGCAAACGTCTTGACAAAATGAAAATACCGCTCATTCTTCGGTGATAGGTATAAAAAAAAAAGTTTGATTTTCCCAACAATTTGCAGCGGCTACAAGTTATAAGAATTGCATAAAACCACACAATGTCTCGCACTTTAATTAAAGCAAATTTCATGAAGGGATCTGTAGGTATCGATCGTTTTTTGTTTTTCTTAATGAAGGTTTTGATTCTTCTACAAGAAGTAGAAAAAACTTGTTTCATGAAATTTCATGTTCTCGCCTAAGCACAACGAACAGACTACTTATGTTAAATGGATAGCGGCTAATAAGATGCACCCTAATGTCTTACCTGTTGACTTTTAATCCTCCCAATACGCGAAAATATGTGTTTAGAAAGTGCTTTTGTTCGTTTAAAAGCGTTTTCGAACAAAAATATTTGGATCGTTGAACGAGTATGAGACTTAGAGCCATACGAATGGTCTCAATGGTCTTGCCTCTGTCAAGAAATTGAAAGCTTGGAATGATATTTTTGATGGCCCTTATGAGTTCAGCTATAGATTTATAAACTATCCCTTCGTTTTCTAGTCTATCTGTCATAGAGGCGGCAAAAGTGGCAGTTAGTGGCAAAAAATCTTCGAGGAAAAATCAATAAGGAAGGGCAGGGGAAACAATAAGGGGAAGGGCAGCTTTGGATTTCGCCACTAATGGCAAAAAGTAATAAAATATTTTTTGTAATAAAGAATCGTATCCACGACACAATTCAAATTCAATTTCAGGACGAGATGCACCATAAGTTCCACAATCTCATATGTATTCGCATCTATTTCGTAACTAGGCCCTTATGTTAGTAAATAATTTGTGGGGCATTTGAGAACAAGCCTTTAGCAAATTGAAATTTTTCACTTTGAAGAAAAATTTCATTGCTTGGAAGTACTACCGGGAGGTAATAATAATAATAAGTCGATTTAGTTTTCAATTCAATGGCAGTCTTCTATGTAAATTTTATTACCCGTAACAACTCAATTGTTCTCCACTCGAATTCGTGCATTTTGTAGGGAAGATGGAGTATAGTTCCGATATCTATTAGAAAAGTTGCACAAGAATGCAAAAATGTAGTGATTTAGTGGTACACAGTTTAAACCCAATATATATTTGTTTGTATTTTGTTTATATATATATTTTTAATATCTGTTATTAAATGTGTAACAACAATGTTAATAAATCTTTTTGTGTTAGAGAAGAGTTTTCTGCATTCATTCATAATTACTTTGATTGCATACAAAAAACATAGCAGTTTGGAACAAATGCATAAACGCGTGCATATATACACATATGTAAATATGCGTTAAGTAAAGAAAGAAGAATATGTGGGTTTTGTATATGAACTTCGGCGTCCTCTGGTGTCTTTGATATGATATGCTATGATACGATATGATATGATATGATATGATATGATATGATGTGGTATGATACGATATGGAAGGCCTTGACATGTTTCACTTTTCAATTGAAATGAGTAAAAGTTATGAACATATTATATAGCTTTTTAACTAAACTAAAGGCATGAATAAATGAATAAATGAATGAATGACTGAATGACTGAATGACTGAATAAATGAATGACTGGATGAATGAATGAATGAATGAATAAATGCAAAAGTGCTTATTATCAATATATGAAAAAATATATGAAATAATTTTGATGTTTAAGTTTCTTTATTAAATATAAAGAATGTTTTGCAAAAAAATATTCTCGATTAAGAAGATTTTTCAAACAGAAAAATGTCGTTTTATATTAAAGTTCACAATATCTCTTAGGGATAAAGAAATTTTCATTTATAGCAAATGTATATGTATATAAAATACACAACATATCACACACACACACACACACACAAACACACTAGTAAACAAATGCACTTTACATAAAATGCATATCCATGTACACAATTATATAAATCATGGAGTATAAATAAAACTAATTTGTCACTTCGTTATTGGTATTTTGCCATTGACAGGATTGTAAACGTCATAGTACTTTCAATTTGAAATTTTTTTTTACACAACAATAGCAACAACAACAACAACAACAACAACAACAACAACGAGAAATATAAGAAAATAGAGTATGATTTATGTGCCTATTGCACATATCTGCAGCGTAGAGGAGAAAATATGAAAAGAGGCAAAAAAAATATATAGAAAATTGAAAAACATTTATATTAAAAATTACGTTTAGGTGGGTGCCGAAAGCAAGACCATGCAACAGAATGAAACCGAAGGGATTGGTATAGAAAGAATATAATATAAATGCAAATGAGTGCTTAGATACAGGACAATGTACTGATTTTGTGTTTCAATTCACACAATTGGAAAGCATTGAGAGATGAAATAGTAGATGAAAAAGTACAGAAGAAAAATTCAAGAAAAATTCTATTCTAAATAACTTTTCAAGTAGAGTCAACTAACTCTCTTTAAAGAGGAATTTTCATTCAAAACAATACAAACAGATTCGGATACACACATGTAGACGCTTGCGAACATCTATATTACATACATATGTATTATATATTCGCAGGGAAACATACAAATAAGTACACGTGTATGCAGTTGCCAACAAAGTGACTATAAGATTATAGAAATTTTTTTCACAACATTCTTCATTAACTCATTCACTTTTTGCATTTTTTTTTCTTTTGCTTTTTCTATTCATACTATGTCTCCGTCTGTACTATAAAAATTCTTTTCTTTATCCTACACAAAAGCTGTGTATTCATTGGCAAAAAAGTATGTTACTTATACATATATATATTTTTAAATGTATGTTTATGTGTTTGCACAACTCGTCTGTATGTGAATGTCTGAATTTGAAATATTCTTGTGAAGGAATTCTTATGAAAAACATGCAATTGAAAGCACGTTCCCTTTTTCTCCTTACTCATCTACTCTTCCAATCGTTGAATGACATCAAGTACTGTGAGACGATTTCTACCGCAGGACATACAATATCTACAATGAATTGCTTTTTCTTAACTTTAACACATTTTAATTTATAGCATTTATGTAAAAGATGAGTTAAGAGGAGAGAAAACAAGAAGCAGGAAAATTTATAAAAGAAAATATATGCAAGCCTTCCTCAGTTTACATGCATGCAGCCGTTCACTAGCAGTGAAGCAGAGTCTTAACATTGGTATTTTATAAATTGTTATCCTGGACCTTTTTTTTTTTTAATTTCATTGAAATTTGCTGATGCACCAAAGCATTTCTAAAATTCTTTCATATACATATACAACTGCAGGCATACACATACACCCACACATACAAAACAGATCGTTCAATAATTCCCGGGAGTGACCCATGGATGACAACTTCAGTAAAATATTCATAGCGTCTATCAAAATTTCATGATATTTCAATCATTGATTTACGAGCTACGATGGTTTTCCTGACCCCCACACTTTTGTGTTTTCCAATTTCGCGTGCTTTCCATTCAAAAAGAATATCATCCGAACTTAACATAGGGTGGACGCATAACCTTTCTCCACCGAAGGCAACAATCACTGATTTTAAACGAAGCTATACGGGGACCGATGGTGGTAAAAAAAGCTCACTACTTTAAAAAACATCAAAAAAATCTTGAAAATTATTCTCAAGAATCAAAGAAGAAAAGTGAAGTTATTCGAGTAGTAGTCAAAAAGTATTCAATATTTTTTATGGAAATTTAGACAAGAGAAGGCCGTTGTCCAAATGGATAGTCACAGTACCTATTCATAGTGGAACAAAAACGACGACATGCTTTTTGTGGCAAAAATGCATGAACTGAAGCTCAAATAGCTGCTCCACCCAATGTATTTCCCAAGTCTAGCGTCCAGCGGTTATAGTCCGTTTCCAAATTTCAAAAAGTAGTCCCACGGAAAAAAAGCTAAACTGTAGCAAATTTCGATAGTCTGTACAAATCTTCTGATATAAAAGTCAAGTCAGTCGAAATGTTAGAGAAGCCTTGCATTGTACCAGCCTTGAAGGAGGAGGCTATACTTTCGAATGGAATAGAATTTGGCAAAAAGAGAAAAACTCCATCGTTTATTAGATGATGCATTATATGAGTTTTCTTTTGCTGGACTTAGTGGTTGTGTGCACCACCTACCAAAGGCAATACAACTTTGGGGTTAAACATTTTGAAGCCGCTGTCGTATTGCCTTCTCATCATTTCTCATTCGTTTATCATTCATTGTTCGTTGTTGTTTAACCCGACATTGTGGATTACGTAACAATGTCGCTATCATCCAACTCAATCCAACTTTCTTTGTAACATGACTGCTAGTCAGTTAAACAGCAAAAATTACTATCGTACAACTCGAAGAGCCCAGGAAGAACTACATGCTCAGCGTCGTTGTTGACGCTTCCACTCATGTCCCATACGTTATCTGCAGGTAGATTGAGAGAGTAGATGCAGCTCAAGAAGTTTCCATGTTCAAGCACAGCTAAGGTTAGGAACAAAATTACTTCTCTATCGCTGTTGTTGTTAGTCCGATGACATAGGCTATCGGATAGCTTTTTATAATTAACGGATGAAGTTTTTATCCTTTTCGATCATTCTTTTTCCTTTTTCCAGTTGTGAGCGCCTAACTGCTGTTTTAGGGGTGCGCGAACAGAGTGCAACGTGGAAACCCTGCCGTAGGATGATATCATGCTTAGCGCAAAAAGCCTTTGAATGATTTAAAAGGGGTGCGGCATGCACCATATAAGCATGGGCAACGCTATATACAAATTTCTTCGTGGCCTGTTTTGACACGTTCTTGTTTGGCATATACATGCATAAGATAGTTGCCGTTGGCAACGCTTTGTCCGTGACATACTTTCAATGAACAGCAAGTGCTAATTCGACATCTAGTTGTACGCCAAGATATATCAAATCGGCACTAAATTCAATGCGACACCTATCGCACTCTATTGTCAGCACTTGGATCATCCTTCCGTCTGTCAACAATCTCTTTATCTCTTTCTCTTTTTATGTGGCAAGTTTTAGCTTAGGCTTATGTAGCCACCTGCTTATCCGACTTAGGCTAACATTTGCGATAATCTCTGTTAAAGATGTCGACGTATACCGAACCAGGAGGACGGCGTCATTAGCATAACCGATCCATTTCACTCTCCTAAACAGTTTCATATTGACTATCTCATCATTCATGAGATCTCACAGGACGATGGTGAAGATGAAACCGTGTGATAGCTCTATCGTAATTCTATCTTCTCTAATGCCATGGTCTTGTACAATCTCGTCTCGCAAATAGCTGTCCATCATTTTGATTATACTCTTTAAGAGAATCTTCGCCTATTTAGGGTTTCTATCATAGTCTCTCAAGCAGTCATGTTGAAGGCATTTCTGGTATCTAATGCTAACCCATCCCCGATAGCATCAATAGTTGTTTTCGTTTAAGCCAAACTGCAGCTTAAAAAAGCCATCTCGATTCTTAAACTCTTCCTCGAATCTATTTGGCAGCAACCTTTTCACTCACGTTGGCCACGTTCTTCGCCCAATAAACAGGCCACCAAGAAAAAAGCGAAAAAAGACTTTTGCCATAATATTAGAAAGACGATACGTTTATGACACAAATTGTGCGTTTTACGCGACCAGATGTTATCAATTATATATATATTTGATATTCCATTAGGCCTCGGTGCCGCCTTTCCTTTCCGGGTGCGACATGCTGACTGATCATACCATAGGCTAGCAAAAGTAATCCCCTTACCAAACATTTTTGAAGTGCTGCTCTGTTGTTGGCAACAAATCTTCGACAATTGTACGTCCGCAAGGAACGCTACCTCTTTTATGTCAAATTATTATGGAGCAATGTTTACCATAAAATATTAAAACTCACGCTCTTCGCCGTCTAAAGGCTTGCAGTTCGTGGAAAAAAACACGGATTCATTTAATTCAAATTTAGTCGATAAATTTTAAAAATAGCATTTTTTTTTTCGTTGGTTGCAAAAGCGGTCCAAAGAGAAGCAAATCAATTTCAAAAGGATTTAATCCTTCAACCAAATTGCCATCATTGTCCCTAGTTCTGACAAAATATCTCAGAAATTGTGACTGAAAATAGAGGGGAGATATCAAATGGACAGACAGATAGACAGACGATCGGACGGATAGATCTTTAACAGAAGAATTGATTTTGATTTTTAGACCCGTCTTAGTACAAGGCCTACCATGGAAGTGTGCCTTTATACGGAAACGATGTATAATTTTTGATATTTTATCAGGAGACAAATAAAAAGCTCTATTAAGCGAACTGCTGCTGGGTATTTAATAATTGGACTTGCCCGACTACAATGTGCATCCTTTTTTTCTTTTCATTAGATCGAACAAGGTGCCGCAACCGATTTTCGAAAGCCTTAAAGATGGCTTTCTTTAAGCCATACACACATAAGAAAAAATTAGAAGCCGTTTTAAGTTGTTTTCACTTTCTGGACTAAAGTTTGCAAATGAAATTTTGAACTTAGGCGATTTACAAAATCCGTGTCAAGATCGACGAAATTATTTTAGTGTCTTTTGATGTTGCAAAATTTTCTACTTAATTATGACGTACTCTTCAACAACGAATTTGCGAAATTTATCGAACGTTGCATTCGCATCCCATTAGGTCACGGACATCGTCAGCCAATTTATCGTCACTATGATCATTCTGATGGGTTTCTGGAAGGTTTCTAGCGTTCTTCAAGCGTAATACCCGCTTGTCAGGGAGGAATTCCGCTTTTAGTGAATAGTGGTTCACTTATTGCCCATTCCATAGTTGGGACATATAGTAGTCCCTGGGATGTCAGATCGATATTATAGCACAAAGCGATCGCCAATAGTAAAGTATATCACCTGCCCCTTCTTATAGGCTAACCAGCCAGATGCGAACAACCTCACCCTTGAACATCTTGATTTTCTTTCCGCACATTTCGAAGCATCCCCTCAAAATAATAACCGACTATTGGCTCCTTCAAGGCACGTAACCATATGTTCGCAGGATTCTAGGGAAAAATCTAGCCACACAATAATTTCCGCGTTAACCTGTTCCATATACCATTTCTCTAATCGTGTTACTAAGAAAATGCAATAGAAAACGTGCACGATATCTCATAAGTCCCTGTTTATCGTCATTCAATTAAATACTATATACATTTCATAATATTTCTGTCGTACGAAATACGTGTATACGCTATCTTAAGTTTAACTAAAATTTATCGATTACGTGCGTATGACGTCGTTTTTATATATATATTGATGAACAAACAACGAATATCTCTAGGATACGAAGAAAGTTCATGGCACTTCTCACAGCAAATGGCTTTAGATTTGCATAATTTTGACAATACGAACCGTGTTAAAGCATGCGAGTTAGGTCCATAGGTAATTAAAACAAACGAACAGTAACATCAGTTAGTTCAGTCGAAAATAAGTGCATCTTGCATATGAGCTCGAATTCTGAAAAAGCCGCTACATGTTACTCAGTCACTTCGAGCTACCACATAAAGCGTCACAAGCATTTAAAAATTCGTAAGGGTTTCTGCGAAAATGCTCCGTTGAAATCAGTAACACGCCAACAGTTTGCTTGTTTTCGCTCTAACAGTTTCTTACATTAAGTTACAGTCGATGACTTTTATTGAACAGAAAAAAGCTTTGAGCCCGAAGCTCGATATTTAGGTACAACGTGATCGAGTTTCCACCTGGGAATTCCTGCTGAAGCGAAACGAGCTCGAGCCATTTTTAAAGAGACTGATAAAGGGCAATGAAAAGTGGATTACAGACGTCAATAATGTGCCAAAAAGATTGTGGTCCAAGATGGATGGATCTGCATGAACTGTGGCAAAGTCGGGCTATTCTTTGTATTTGACTCCAATCGCGATTAAAGCGAGCAACTGAGGTAAACCATTCAGAAAATTGTTCAATAAGAAAGGCATCGTTTTCATCAAACCATTTCCCGACCGAAACCATTGTTAATGATTTGGCAAAAAGTTGAAAGAGCTCCGCGTGGAATTTTAGTACATCCCCCGCACAGTCCGGACCTTGTCCCACCCGACTACCGTTCGCTCCGCTGAATCCAAAACTATCCTAATGGTGTAAAACATGCTAACATTTTGTCAAGCAAATGCATAAAAATTATAAGGAAAACACAGTTTTTATACCCTACACCACTTATGGTACAAGATATACTACTAAGTTAGTGCGGACGTATATAACACGCAGAAGGGCTTAAGAGAGAGCCATCTTTTATTATATCAGTCGATTCGAGAATCGTAACCATAACTGATCTAAGCCTGTCTGCCCATCTGTCCGCCTGATATCTGTCCATATAAATTTGTGTTCAAGCTACAGATCGCAATTTGTAAGATATTTTGATGAAATTTGGTACAATGACGTGCTTTGGCCCAAGGGCGAACGCTATGGAAACTGGTTTGCATCCGTCCACTTTTTCGACCACTCCCCATATAACGCCATCCTCTGGAAAGTCGTTGTGTGGACAAAAAAATTGCAATTTTCAAAATTTCTCGTCAAAAGTGTGTAATATTTCGGCATTCGAAATTGATATGAGAACTTTGGAACGGCTGGGGCAATTTTTGAATCCCTTCTCATGTAACGAAAATTGAAGTTTATACGGCAAAAGAGTCTAATTCACGATGGAAATTCGATCGTAATAGTAATTTAAGATAAAAAAATTAACAGTTGGACTATCTCAGCCTATTTTTTGGGTCTCACCCCATTTTAACGGATTTTCACGAAAATTGATTCTTCAAAGAGCATAAAGAGCAGTTCTGGTGATGAAAACTTACAATTTCATACAAATATAAGAATTGCGTTAGACAATGTGATGTTGGGTATTTAATGGTCGGCCTTGCCCAACTATAATGTTCTTCTATCGTGAAGTTGCCAATTGGACCGTTCAAAACTTTTCAACTGCCCTTATATTTACCCCATACCCCATATCTTACACGTTAGTATATAACAAAGAAATATATTGAGTTTTCGCTTTTTTTTCACCCATTCGTTCACGGCCTTGAGGCAATCACTTTTATCGTATACTTTCAGATGTTTCAGGTGTTTGTTATTCTTCTGATTTGTGCATAGGAATGTATCGAAATGATATTATTCTCAATTAGTTCAATTTGCTTTTGCAAGTGGCCCATGTTATGGAGAGTTATACAACTAAATATATAAACGTGTAGATACCAAGCTTTAACTGTTCAATTCAAATTGAGCCGCCTGGAGATTTTCAAGAACGAAGAGACGGCATTTCAGACATAGCTTGGTCGGCATAAAATGCTACACTAATGAATACTAAGTAAATTTTATGGAATCTATAATATTAAGAATGAGCTGACAAATTTTGCATACCTCGTTAGATTAGCGTGATTAGCAATGCGGACATGTTTATGTGAACATTGCAACAAAGAATGTTTAAAAATGTATCATTAACCTACAAGGAATGGACGTATGAAATACCTATGATAACGCGTTTCTATATATTAATTAATAATAAATACATTTGTGTGTATGTATTGTATATCAAATGCATACGATTTTCAGTACAAAGTTAAACATTTCTCATTTATTCTAAATTCATTTCGATTCTTGAATATTTTGATTGTGAGTGACATGCTTTCACCGAATATGTATTCACCTATGTATGTTTATAGGTATATGCATGTGTTAATTCCATTACGGTGATATTTAACCAAAACCAAGGCCTTAAGCTTAATGCACGCTTATATACATATATATATATATATATATATATATATATTCATGTATATAAATATATATTTATATACATATATACAGTCAGACACACACTTCATACAAAGTTGATAGATATTATATAGGAGCGTGTGTGTGAATACAATATCAGTCAAGAGTTACAGCTGCAGACTAACGGCCCTGCTAAATGAATATCTACTGTTAAAATATATACAATGCACGTACATACAATTATTCATATAGACACATACAACAAGGTCACTGGAAAAATCGTTAAAATACATATGAAAATTCCTAAGTATACACCTAAGTATACACACACAAAACTCATCTTAATAAATGATGTTAAAATTTTTCTCCTTTTTTTCTTTTCTTCCCTTTTTTTTTCTCTGTGAACTGAAAACTTAAAAAAAATTCTTCTCGATAAAAAAAAAAAAAAAAAAAAAAAAAAAAGATTCCTTTAAAGAAAAATTTTAAAAATTATTCTTAATGAAGGATCAGTTATACGAATGCTATCACTTATAAATGTTCTTTAACTGAATTACTTACACTTACCCGTTTATTGCTTACAAATCAATTCCTTTCATTTCCGAGTTGAGTCATTATTTATTTATTGTGCTTTACATCAAGCATTAATTTATTTAAGAATTTTGTTAAATAATTTTTACTATAATCTTAACTTTTTTTCCCTAACTTTGCTAGCATTATAAAATACTTTTTATTTTATTTTTATTTATTTATTTTTATTTTCTTCTATTTTTTTTTTTTTTTTCTATACACATACAAACATACACTATGCTATTTTTCTAAACCATGCATATACTATACGTCTCTCTACAAAATCAACTCTCTCTGCTCCGCTACATACTACATACATGAACTCTATTAACAATGTCTGATATAAGTATGTATTATGGGTTCTGGTCGCTTATTCACTTTTGCACTTCTAATTACTTTTAGACGTCTTAATGAGCCCGAAGTTTAACTGCAACTGTCTTCTTGAAATACCATTAGTCGCTTTAAAGGATTTTGTTGGTATTTCCAAAGCTTTTCGAGGTTTGAAAAATTTGTTAAAAGTTCTTAAATGAATGACGTTTGGAAGTACATTCTGTGAATTGGAAGAGTTCCAACACTTGTTGGATTTACAATTTTAGAAATGCGCAGGTTTTGTTTTGATTTCCGGCTTTTTCCAGAATTTTGTTTACAAACATTACAGCAGTAGTCTGACTGAAACACGTGCACGTCACGCTAACGCGCATGTTTGGGAGACGATTATGATAACTTTTAAAAAGTTCCCATTAGAAATAATTAATCCGAAGCTTTGCAGAATATTTTTAATTTATTTATTTGTTTTTTACTTTGAAAGTCAAAAACGTTACTTTAACGTTTTATCCAAAAATTATTTTTATACACTTTTTACAATCTTTACATAAATTGCAATAGCAATAGCATCGTCCGAAGTTCATCAAGATGCGCTCAAAAAAAAAAAAAAAAAAAAAAAAAAACTTGTCTCAAAGTAACATAAGAGTTCAAAGCTTGCTCCACTGCTTTAACCTATTTGCCCCTTTACTTTTTCGCTTACTCTCCTCTTATTAACATCTATGTATGACAATAAATAGCAAATTTTATGCTTCCAAACGTTCAATTCTTTTATTCGCGGATTTTGAAAACAATCAATTATTTCAATACGTTCTGAAAACCGCCAAGCGATATATATATAGCATACATATAGGATTTCAAATGGCGATCTGAACTATATATAGTAATTACCGTACACTTGAAGTACCGATCGCGTGTATCAATTGTCCACAAGATTTTAAATTTCATTTAATATTTTGTGATATTATGACGTTTTCTAAATTTATGTATTTAATAATATTATAAATTACTGTAATCCCCCACCTTTAATTAAAATGATAAATATATGTCACATACCTATATGTATATATATAGACCGGTCAAAATGACCGGTTAACGTTTTAAATATGAAAACATTATGAAAACTAAGTCCGCCATTGCGGCGACGGCGAGTCCGAATTCCCCGAATCTTGGATTCCTGGATCCATTCCAGGAAGGACACCAATAAATACCGTTACCATATCAAGGGGACGCTATAAACGAAGCATTTTTTTTTTGTTGCGGGAGCTGCTGTGCCGCCATTTTTCTTGAAAAACGTTATTTAATCTACTGCTCCTTCGTAAATAAACGCGAGAAAATTCCCTTTAATTTTCACGTCATAAGATTGCATTACCCGTTAATCCTACTCTTCAAGGATTCGCTTTATATTTACCAGGAAAGAACTTACCAAAGTGATTACAGGACCTCATTACCGTTTGCTAAATCCTTGCGCAATACAATCGTGTTGCTCTCTTACTGTGTGCTCAAGAATATTTGAAATCCAGCAATTAGATTATGGCACGCGTTAAGCTATTCGATGAAATTGTCACGCAGTAATTGGAGAGATCATGTTGCTGACCATATGCTTTAAAAAATGTAAAAAAATTTGAATAAATAAATAAAAGCGCAACAATTAAATTAAACAAAGAATATTAATACACATACACACACTAGGACATCGTTCCATGTATCGCACTTCGACCAAAGAACGATGTACAAAATCCCGATCATTTTCCTTAATAAAAGCGTAATATGTTGAAGGCGACTGAGTACACGCAGACACGATAGTCAATGTTTTCTTGTTTCCAATATTCAATATCTTGGCTGCAATCGCAGTAGACAAGCCAGGCCTCTTCGACATCATGCGCCCTTTTTTTCCTTACACTACTTGCAATATATATTTCGATCCTCCTGCTCTAAGGAAACATTACACTAGCTTGGTTTCTCGTAGAACAGAGGTCCAATCGACGACTTATTTTTATTACAAGCCGATCCAGTTTTAATAATACACCACTCAATAAGTTTGTAGGATCCCGGGCGTTTTTCTGCATTTGCTTCATTCGAAATTATATATAATAATAACACTATGTAAAAGTTGGCTGGGATGCTGCTGACCATCCCAGCCAACTTTTGTGCTTTTGGACGCTTTGGATTACTTTTGGATTCCTGGCTGTTGTCCGCTCCGCTTGCTACCGATTTGACTCTGGAATGAATCCATGTTACATCCATTGCCACATGCCGAGTGAAAAAGTCCCTTTCATTTTGCGAAAATAGCTCCAACACGTTGTTGTTGTTACTGGTTAAAAGTAAGCAAACGCAACACCCACTTCTAACAGAGCTTTCTCTTAAAGAAACACTCGTGCAAAATAGTAGATACACTGCCTTACACTGATGTCATTAAGGTGTTAGCTGTATTAGGCAACTTCGCTTTTCGATCTTTCATCATCAGCGATTTTGTGCCCTTCTTGGGTTTTCGAGAACAACTGACGAATTCCGGCGATAATCAGTTACGTTGAAAAGAGGTTCAAATATCATTTCAATCGTGAATTCATTGAATAGCTTCACGATTTTTTATCGCTTTAACTTAAAAAAGACTACTGACGAGAAAAGAAAATTCTAAGTTTTCATGCTCTTTAATACTGGATAGGCATAGTCAATTTCGCGCTGTACGTATGTCCTTTGTTCGATTGAGACCATTTTCAATACGACCTGCATGCAAGAATTTTTACACTGCGAAGAAGGACAGCTGGGCAGACGGACAGATAGCCAAACGGATATACTAGTTACACTGGTTAAGAAGGAGTCGCTGAAACTTGCAGGTTTTGATAAAATAATAAAATTTCAACACACTACAATATTGGGTGGGCGTGCCCAACCTTTCCCATTTTTGTTCAGGTATCGTAGAATATACTCGAAAATTTTTATAATTTTGTCTGCTATGAGTTGAGAATAGTAAGCACTAACGCTATTGGCGTTCTCTTCGATAAATTTTCATCATTTTAAATACGGGCCTGCCGTGCGCGATCTTCCGATATTTCTGCCAAATTTGGAGTCAATTGCTTTATTTTTGCACTCACGCGTATGTTTTTCACGGACATTGCACAGGCAGACAGACGGACATGCTTAAATTGAATTAGGATTTGATGATGATAAAAACTTCTTACTTATACTTTCTAGAGTCTCCGAAGTTTTCTTCTTCATGTTGCAAACATTTCGACAAAATGAATACCATATAATCAGATCCCTCGGTGATGGGCATAAAAGGAACACAGTTCATGAAACACGCAAAAATATTGTTGTATTATACCTGCCCTAGCTAGAAGCGCAAGACGACTCAAGCAGATTCTGAAAGAATTCAGAGAGTAATAGCTTATAGATCACGCTGCGAATTTGGCCGGACCTAGTTCTTGTAGCTAGAACAAATCATCTTGTCTACTGTGATATCGGCCAAACCGCTTAGCTGCATAGTTGTTGAATCGCTTAAAGCTAGGCAGCAAGCAGCAGATACCCCATCAATTTAACTTTTTAAGTTTTTCGTTATAAGAAATCAGATCTCGCATGCAATTCATTTAACTCGTGTTCTTTCCACCCAATGGCGATCTGATAAGGTAATGGAGTTACCTTTACTATCCTCCCATCGATTAAAAACGAACTCAAATCAGGAATATATTTATATGCATAAAAGTAGCGTTTCACAAAGAAAGTAACCTTTTGTTAAAGCGATAAAATCCAAGAAATATTCAGAAATGGTAGAAATGCGAGGAAAGCTTAAAGCCATGTCTGTTCTCATAACATGAATTGTGAAATCCTCAAATTCAGGCTTGAACGATATCTTAAGCTTTTCATTGCAAATTTTCGAAGACCATTCACGTAAGTTGCATAAAATAAAATCAATGAGTGTGTACTCAAATCTTCAACGACAATGTATATATAAAGAAAGTGGATGCAAAAGAGTTTCGCAAGAATCACATGAATTCATGTGATTTGTTCTTTGGTCGTTCAAACTGATATACGATAAAATACATTTTATATATTAGGATGGTTCGCGAATCAACTCAGTTGTCTCTAGGCGAGCAAAGTCTATGCTTGTTCCACTAATTGGCTTCAGAACCGCTAATTTACTTTTTGATGTGGGTAAATGATGAACGACGCTTTCACTTTTTATTGCAGCGCGCAGAGGACTTGCGACACGAATACGCTCGTTTCATGAAGGGAAACCTTGTTCTGACTAGTCTCGTCCTCATGAATCATGTTATGAGTTATTGCACTAAAGCGGAATACTAACGTGGGAAGTGTTTTTCCCCAATCATTCACATTAGATTTAATGCTTAACGATCAAAGATTATTGTTTACTTTCTCTGAGTGATTATTGCTGAAGTTAGGTTCAATAATTCCCATATTCTTTGCCTTTTTTTTTTTCTTCAATTTGAAGTTAAAGATGTGAACATAAAATATTTGTTTATATATGTCTTTGTTCTGATTGCTCGACAAAAATGTCTCTTGGCCGGAAATTTTTAGTTTGTTGAGTGAAAATAGTCGTAAGGACTTATGGCTTAGTGTTCATCAGGCTCTCGTAAGTCGCGATGAATATATCTACGAATCTTTTTGTCCAGCAGAGAACGGTTCTTCTGACTTTAGTAAACAACTCTGCCTTTTGTCCGAAAAATTTATAACGCGTGGGAGTCGTTTTATACACATTCCGGAAGGCGGAAAGCATATTCGTTTTGTCAAAACGTTTGCAACACGCAAAATGAAGCTTCAGAGACCCTATAAAATCTACATATTATTGATTAGCATCGAATCTGAACCGTTCTAGACATGTTTGTCAGTTCGTGTTATTTTGATGAAAATTTGATGATTTTTAAGCGTGTGTATTGTTAACTCATATATCCCGCCCCAATAAAAAAGCAGTTCGCGCCGAACGAAGCTAAAAAAACCAAAACAGGCTTTGATTGATTCTCCAATTTCGCTTAGATAAAATAGCGCCATCAGTCGCTGTAAAGAGATGGTTTGATCGTAGCAACAACGCTTTATTTGGACCCATCCTCTGTGTATGGCAAGTGCCAACCCAATAGACCATATTCGTAATATGTATTCGATATTTGGCAAGATGAAAAGCCGAAGCCTCGCCCCGAAAAATGTATACAAGCTTTTTCCATTCAGTTCAGCTGAGAACTTAGAAAAAAAGAAAAAGAAACAATACCCGCAAACAGCAGTAAAATAACTTAACATGTTTATTATAATTAAATAACTTTTATCATAATACCTTCATCATCTCATTAATGTTTCATCGTTTGATGCCGTATCCGTCTTTAAACTACCTTTCAGCCTAAATATGGGCTGTGAGTATTATTAGCAAAGAAAAAACGACAAGCACATAATGGATGTTAAGAGATTACTCCTACGCCCGAGAGTTGTAATGTGCTTCAGAAAACAGGAAAACAAATAATAATTCCGGACATAGGTTTCGAATTAATTTATTGCGGTATGTAATACAAAACTAAATTGCATACAACAATATATCAGATATATACATATGTGTTCACAACATAAATAATTGGCCTAAATTAAAAAACAAAAAAGGGCTTACGAGAATTTCAATAATTCTTTTTTTTTTTTTGTAATTGACTGATTGATAAACAATGAAACAGAAAATTGCTTCCCCGACCAAACTTAAATATTAAACTTTGTAATAAATGCAACAAAAACAGCCGCAGGAAGTTTTAAAACAACAAAAAGTGAAATTACTTTTTAAAAATCCGTTTCCGTAACACAATCTTTATAAAATAACAAATAATTAAATGCACAGAAGAAAGTCGCCTCAAACGGAACTTTTACATAATTGAGATTAGTTCAATAATTTGCTGGATGCTTATCCAAAATATTAATGCAACAAAAATAAAGCAGGGTTTTCTAAATAATTTTTCCACATATTTGAAAATTTTGCCATAGTTACACCATCGATAACGCGATGGTCAGCACACCAGCTCACACTCATAATATGAGCTTTGATGACTTCATCCTTATCATTAAATCTGGGTACAACCTAAGTAAGAAAGTCGCGTGTTTCAATGCAAGATACAAGGCATTATGCAATCAATGTCAACTTACCTTGGTGCGTCCCATGGCGCCAATAGCTACTTGAGGAGCCATTATACACGGATGCGTGTAAGTGCCACCTATTACACCGATATTCGAGAGTGAAAATGTGCCACCGGCAAAATCACTTGGTGCCAAAGAGCCCTTGCGTCCTTTGTCAATGACAGCATTTAAGTCCTGAGCGATTTCGATAATGTTTTTATTTTGGCAATTCTTAATATTCGGTACAACTAAACCAGCGGGTGTATCTATGGCAACACTTATGTTGTGAGCGCTTTTGTAAATAACTACTTCCTTTTCCACATCTAGAGAACTATTGAGTATGGGATGCTTTTTCAAAGCAATGGAAGCAGCCTTAATGAAAAATGGCATAAAAGTTAAACTCGAGATGCCATTCTCCTTTGCGATACCTTTTATTTCATCGCGAAACTGCATCAAGCGCGTCATTTCTATTTCGTCACTGTAGGCAAAATGTGGTATTTTCTGTTCGCAAAACAAAGGAATTCAAAAGCAATCTTTTTGATATATATTTTATAATAAACCGGGGCCACTCACCAAAGATTCCGTCATTGCTTTGAACATAACTCTAGGAACTCCTTTCAATTGCTCTATACGATCCGCTGGCACTGGGACTTGCGGCTTAGGCATTAAAGTCGGATGGGGAACTGTAGTTCCTGCAGGTATCATACCCAAATGCTCTAAAACATCACCCTTCAGAACGCGACCACCTTTACCTGTAGCTGTGACTTTGGACAAGTCCACTTTATGTTCTCGCGCTATGCGTCGTACAGCCGGCGTTGCCAATGTAATATTGCGAGTCATTTCTTCTGAGATGACTTCGGTAGGGCTCCCAGCTTGGCTTGAGTCAATATGGATTTTAGGACTATCGCTTGTAATTGTTTGAGTTGCCGATGGCGAGGTTTCGGAAGAATCTTCATCAGAATCTTCATCCTCGACATCGAAATCTAGTAAGGGTTCACCCACCTTGGCCATATCATCAATTTTATGATGTAACTTCAGTATTTTTCCATCATAACGACTAGTAATTGTTACAGAAGCTTTATCCGACTGTACTTCGCATAAATTATCGAATTGTTTGACAACATCGCCTTCTTTGACAAACCTTTTTGAAATAAATTTAATAATTACTTTTCTTTCAATTTAAGTTAAATGCAATTCCACTCCTACCATTCTTTAATGGTTACTTCACGTATTCCCTCCCCAATATCGCTGAGTTTAAAAGCAACTCTCTTATCCAATATCGATGTTAAGTGCAGTCTTCGCAAATTAGTCTAATATGAAATGGAATGAAATGTTATCTCTGAACATTCAAATATTATAAAATACAATGTAATCTAAGGAAAAAGATTTAGGCAATACCTAAAAAGTTCGTGGCAGAACTATTTAATAAAAGAAGTTTGCAGAAATCAAATTTCCAAAAAATAAAAAACATTTCCTTTAAATTTTAAATCTTTAAAAACATGTGCTAGTTATATGCATTTTATACATCGCATCCAATACAATGCAATCTTTATTAATTACGTTGATAGCAGTGATTGATAGAGAGAGAAAAACAAAGTATAATGCAATTTGAGGCAGTGCTGCCATCTCTTGTTCAAATTAACATTAATTTAATATTTTATATTTCATTTATAGCAACACATTTATTTACAAACATTTAATGATCAATACTTGTTGGCAGCTCTAATTACAAGTAACGCAAGATCTGTGAGAATAATGATAATTATGTAACATTTCTGTTTTTTTCTTCTCGTTTATTTAAACCTTGCACATTTTGTTTTTTTTATTAATAAATATAAATAACATCTATCTTATTACCACATAATATAATCATTATTACATTTTTCAAAATATAGTCGAATTGTGTTGTTAGATATTTTTTACATGAAGCAGCTGCTTTATAGTTTCTCAAAATGTGCGACATTTTGTTAATATCAATTTTGTAGTAATTTTAATTTGTAAATCTTAGAAACCGTCGGTTTAGTTTTTCCTTCACACCGCACTTCTTAAAAAAAACAAAAAAAAAACAAAAACAAAACGTGTCCAACAGATCGACTGATGCGCCAGCAACTAAGCGGTCGACGTAAATAGTTTAATTAAACGAGCGATTGAGAGCAACAAAAGCAATTGAAAACGTGTCTGCTTTAAAGGGATGGATGATGTATGCAATGAATTATAAATTCGCTACCTTCAATTTCAATACAAATAAAATTGCTTAAGACGATTTACTTACATAATTTATTCATATATATATATATATAACGTTAAAAAACTAATGCTGCACTTTCCAATGTCCAATTTGTTTTCTGATACGCATTTATTATTATAAATTGATAAGTAACTTTAGGTAGGACAAAATACCAAAGACAATATAGATTTTGAAAACAGTTAAAGTCACACCCACAAGTTTCTTAGATCAATTAGTTTTTCATTAGATAAATGAATACAAATCTTTTTTATTTATTTATTGGAAAAGTCTCTAATTAAGCGACACGATTACTTTTTAGACTTAGTTTATTAGCAATTAGAAACAACGAATTTTGCATAATGTCGATATGTAGAAATTATGAAAGTGTGGACAGTTATTATAATTACTACACAGCATTAATTTCAACGGGTACTTAAAAAAGCAATTGGATTTATTAATCGATGTTATTAGGTTAAGAAGAGACTAATTAACACGTTCGCGGACAGTAAAAGTTTCAATGAGATGCAAAAAACGACAATCAATTTATTTTAAAATTAATTGTTATATGCGAAATGCGATTGAATACATTTTCTAGGGGGTCTTAAAAGATCATATTTTAACGAATGCACTCACAGTAGTATGAATCAAATTTGTCTACTGGGCTGACCTGAATGTTATAGCATTCACATAAGAAAAAGCAAAAGAAAAGTGGACAATGAGAGAATCCGCAATCTTTCTAATGTACACAAATTTACGAATTTACAGAATCTTTAAGTAATTTTGTAAATACACAGAGAAAAAATAAAATAATATGGAAAAACCTAAAGGATCACTTAATCAATACTTCAGTAATTACAATAATTAAATGCCCCCGTTTAATTAAACGAAAAATAATTGGCTTTAAAATTTGAATGTTGTAGCATTCGTGTCATTTTGCATCGCAATGAAAACGAATGCTATAGCATTCACGGCCACGAACGTGTTTAGCAATATTGATAGAAGAAATATTTAGTATTGAAGAAATTTATTTCATTATAATCATTTTTCCCATATAACACGGTTTCGTAGTAATGGTCATCTGTTATTTTATAAATTTATAAAATTTTATTGTTGGCAATATTAACACAAAATAGGAAAATACAACCAAAGCAACACGTGTAAAAGGCACAGCAAATATGGTAAATTAATAAAACTTGAAATGATTGCGAATGTATTAAAAGGGATTTTTAAAATTTTTTAAAGGTTAATTTAAAAAGAGAATTGCAAAAGTGTAAGCATCCCAATAGTCGTAAAACTAAGGCTCTAAGTAAAAAGGCTCGACGTCAAAATAACAAGCATAAACAAAGGCTTGGACATGCCATCAAAAGTAACATTTTGGGCGAAAAATTGAATTGGTTTCGCGAACGCATTGAGAGCGATAGGCAGACGGCTTTAACCCCTGAAGAATTTGAACAATTGATAAACTTATACTTAAAACGTTTCGATAAAGAATTAGAACAGATTTCCCTAAAACAGTCGATTAGCAAGAGCCGAAATAAACAACATTGCGTTCGACAGGATGTTATTCGAACAACTATCGAAAGGGAAAGTGACGAGTATAGAAAAGGTGGAATAGGTATAATCAGTAAAATTATGATTATGGTACGATATCATCAACTACAGCTTTCTTTTTTTCAGAACTTCTGAATCTCTGCGATTCACTTAAATTTAAAGCGCTTAAAGACTGGGATGGAAGTGCCATTAATGTACAACACTTTAAAATTGACTTAATATCACAAAATCTACTGCGAAGAATGAAAAGGGAACTTGAGGAAAATACTGTCGGGGAAAGCGAAAACAAAACGAAAAATTGAAAAAAGATCGCTAAAAGTTTATAAAAAGAAATATATGTAAATAGCATTATTGATATTGAAAATTTGTAGTAAAGTAAAATTTGTTTGTTTTTAATCTCCTCTAATAACCGTTTCACCATCTAATTTTTTCATATTCGGCAAACGTCGTATTGCTTCGGACCGGAAAGCTGCTTCATCCATTAATTCATACAATGGATTACCCAGAAATGTTATTTCTTCCAATTTTGGCGGTATAGCCATTCTGGTGAATTCTGACCAGTCTTTAATTGAATTATTGCTAACGTAGAAGACTTTTAAAGCTTTCATAGATTCAATTGGTTTAATTTTTTCTATAATATTATAACTAATCCATAACTCTTCCAGGGTATCAGATAGAGGTTCCTATGATAAATTTTGGAAATAAACACTTAAGTCTATTGCAATATTTTCTGTACTTACTATGCCCGTTAACGCTTTAATATTATTGCGGGCTAAACACAGTATGCGCAAGTTTTTTAAATTTCCTAGGCCGGCAATCTTTTCTATCATATTTGAAGATAGACTTAATTTTCGACAATCAACTAAAGTGGCTAATGTACCATCCATTTTTTCGACAGGTGGCCACTGAAATTGTAAACCAATGTCTGTAGCCTTAGTAGAATCTAGCTTTGTGCGCTCTTCCCATCTTGCTAAAGCGTCTTTAATGGTAGTCGCTTTTGCCATATTACGAGTTCTTTGTTAGATCGTTTACCGATATTTTTGCTTTATAACGTCGATATTGCTTTTCTAATTAATATAAATAAAATTGAACAGACGACAGTTTTTGATAACTCTTGAAAGCTAGAATGCAAGGCACACTATACTTAACGTTATACTGGTACCTTATGACATTACACGAAAATTTTCAGAGTAGTCTTTTGAATTAACTAAAGAGTTTAATCAAATTCAAATGGCGTTAAACCCAAATACTTTATGAAAATTCCTTTAGTTTTCTTAGTTGATAAAAATATGTAAAAACTAAAAACCAACTCAAGATTATTTTCAGCGATAATGGTCTTTGCACCCCAAAGTTTTATTGTAAGGCCGAAGAAGGCTATATTAAGAATATATACTTTATAGCGAGTCTGAAGCTACCTCCCAGGTATTGCAAAAGTTTTGACATTTTAAATGGAAGATATGAAAACATAAAGTAATCTTCGATTCGAACAAACATACATATATGAATAGTTCACCTATATAACATTTTTTCTTGCTCATATGACTTTCAAGTTCAAAATAAGCTTAATCAAAAGAGCTAACTACTTGATATACTTAAAGGATCCATAGAAATATATGCATGTCGGACTTAAATTCATATACATATAATATAATGTAAACGGAAAATTTATAAACTTTCGCTGTGATTTGATGTACATATAAACATGTGCCAACGTGCATATGGTTTTATTTTCCAAAAAAATAAAAGCTCTTGCTTTTGTATGGTAGAAGGTGCTCGCATTAATTTTGAATTTAGAGTGAGGAAAAATCTTCCAAGTTCTTGAAAACTCGCCTTGTTTTCCCCGCGAATGCCTGTTTTCTGATGTACGTTAAATTTTTAAGTATCAAAATTAATTGTTACCGAAGTCTTATACTCCTTAGGTATCAAAATTCCCTTCTATTTCATATTTGATTAGATTACCAGGCAAAGGGGTAAGTCGACCGAAAAATGGATTTGAATATATAGAGGATATAGTATTTACTTGCGCAACTGTTTGCTACTTTCAAGGTATTCTAAGTAGATTATTAACTGCAGCTATTGCTCGGTGTAGTGTTACCATTGTCATATAATTTGCAATATTTCGAAAAATTTTGTTTTTACATGGCTGTAAAGTTCTCTTCCATCAGTGGTAAAATGATTTAAGTGTTGTGGAGTGCGTTTGGATATCATTCCAAGTAAAACGCAATCAGGTGAGATTCTCAAAATGTGAATTTTATAGAAAATTATATAAATAAATAAATAATAATACATGGAAAAAATAATTTTTTTAGGTTTTCACGAACAAAGAGAAAAATTAAGTCTATGCACGTTTTTCAAAAACGTTCCTTTACAAATTTCGGAAATCTCTATTTAAATAACAAATAATCTAAAGTTAATACACAGGACATGGGTAATGCTCCGGTAAAAGAAGTTGCACAAGCAGCTGCAGTCTCGGTAAGTGGTACAGAGTCTGTGGCAGCCAAGCCCAAATGCAAAGCTTGCTGTGCTTGTCCCGAAACTAAAAAGGCCCGTGATCAGTGGTAAGTTTTTTTACACGAAAGCGACTAAAACTTTAATAATATTGATTTCTCAACATTTTATTTGCAAAGTATTATTGAACGCGGTGAAGACCATTGTGGCGACTTTATAGAGGCTCATAAAAGGTGTATGCGCTCACAGGGATTTAATGTATAAATGTGGTTCCCTCAGCGTTTATCTTGTGATAACAAGAACCCAGGATTATTAGTTATGTCTATCTAGTTTATAAATTTATAAAACGCTTAATTTATTGTAAAAATATTTTATTTTGTTATTATTAATCTATACAACCACCCCTAACACCATTAAACAGAACCTTAAGGACAAGAAGGAATTTATATGTGTTTTAACATTTGTACACCAACGTCAAAGGCCATATAGAGAGTTATGAGATACGTAATAAAAAAAGCTATGAAACGCGATGGTTGTGGCACCGGACGGAAAGCATAGACCAGTGTATGAATAATGCGCGCTATAGATCCTATACGAAAGAGATTGCATGCTATGGAAGGATTAGGATCTGTGCATATATAGAGCAAAGCCATCGTAAAGTAGGGCAAAATATTCTCCAAATCATTGCGATGGGCTCTGAAAGATATTGAAACAAATGAAAAACCGCATATATATGTTTAAGAAAATCATATATTCATAGTGTACCTCCTGGCTCTTTCAATACGTGGATTATTGTATTTTATTTCTACGTCCTTAAAGATTAAATCCTCTGGATTGATATAAACCTGGAAAGGAAAAGTCAAATGTAAATCTTAACATTTAATTGATAGTGCTTCATACCATAAAAAAAATGCGTTGCAGTCCCGTTATTGCCGACATTAGGAGCATTTTTACCACCAAAACACTGGACCAAAACAGGAAACAACAAAATACTGGATTTTCAACAGATAGAAAATTAGTAGCAGTTTTCGGCGAAGGCATCGTGTAATCCGTCTTAGAGTTCATTTTTAAATGAAACGTCGATAATATATATATATTTTCAACCTATTTGATTCTATTAATCGAGAAACAGGTTTTTATAATAAAATATTTAAATAATTATACGGTTAAATAGCCAAGAGACGGAAATTCGCGTGTAGTTTCATGCTCCAAGCTCAATACAAACTAAATTATAAAGAGCTTAGTCGTAAACAAATGTATGTGTGAGTCTGAGAAATATGCCCGATTTTCAACGAATTATGGGCACCTCGTACCTGCTATATAAAATCATTATGTATGTAGTCCAAAAATCTTGATAGATATAAATTTATTTGAATAAAGAAAATATTAAATTACGTGAGAATGAATTGCACGAATAATTTCAGGGCGTAGAGCTATTTCTTTAGGAGGCGTTATATACATTCCAAACTGACCCTATATTCCTAAGCAATATTTACATCTCATATACTTGCAGAAAATTACGACTTTAAGATGACTTGATGCGTTCGTCTATCAAAGCTATTCCAGCAGTCCAAGTAAATATTGTAAGATTTTAAGGGGAACAATTCTCATTTCAACAAACTGCGATTCATCGATTTTAACTAATGGCTTGGCTTTGCAAACAAAGATTGATGATTTGGAATTCTAACGATAAGCAGTTCGAATAGTGATCGCACTTTGCTGAAAAGTAAGTGAGCTTTGTTCGGAATTGTACGAAAAAGATGCACAATTTTAATAAGTATATGTACTCTTCGACAGTTCGACAGTTTAGTTTATCACTTTTTAAGCATATTAGGGATTTTAAATTAATTTACCAAAGTAGATAGGCCAGGGGAGAAGTGTAATTAAAGGAAGCTTCGGTACGATTCTCGTTATAAATAAAGCTATGACAAGGTCCGTTCTAGCTGTAAGTCCCATAGGGGAATTTATTTGTAAATTTGGACTTTGGATTTGGATAAACCCATGCCCATAGTAGATTCGGAAAAATGCCTTCTCTAAAAACAGGAAATAATTTGAAAAAAAATTTGATCATTTTTTAAAAGTGGATTAATTATCTAATCAACTGTTACGTTCTTAGCAATTCTTGGCCGCCTGCATGTAGAAACATATTATTAAGTATCAAAACAATGTAAATATGACAAGAAAAGTCGAATCATTTTAACCGTCCACCCCCTCTTGCAAATTGTAGTTGTTGTTGATTGCCAGAATATTGACATTGTAGAGTAGAGCGATGCGAATGTTATAAGATGCTCCTGATTGAAGTTAGCTATCGATTCGTTCAGCTTCGTGAAGGTTTGCGTGAATTTCTGGATTTTAATTAACGACTTAAAGTAAATATTTGCAAACGCATTTGTCTATTGCTCTCGACAATTACTGCAAATATTTTAATAAAAGTAAGGATTATTTTTCTCATTCTCCTATAATACGACCCATTCAAAACTCTGTCAAGAGTATTGAAACCGTCTTAACTTTACTCCTATTATTCCTTTTCGAACTTCAGCGCCAAAATCCGCCAACTCATATATTTGGTTTTTAGCGGACAGTGGCGTCAACTTGTATAAGCGTGCAACTCCAAATGCCGTATTTCGAATATCGTTTACCAAATTGTAAATACCAGATATATATTTTTCATACATAGAGCGTTAAATCTACCCTGTAGGGTGCACGGCTTGTCAGTTCCAACAGCAACTTTTATTATTGTATAAGAAAGTTGACATCTTGCTAATAAGTATTTTATAATGCCCCTCCCTTCCGCCAAACATTCCTAGCGAAATTGTGAAGTATTTTTGAACAGCAGAAACCAGCCGCCAATCTCGCGCAAAAAACAAAAATTCAAAAAATTCTCCAAAACGTCTCATCTCTTACACGGGCTTATCTAACAATCCTTCTATTGCATTACCTTACCTCACTTTATTTTAGAGAGACAAAAGTGTCGTTCTTTACTATGGGTATGTTTGAGTGTGTCGGGTAAAATATGAATATTACTTTTTCGATATGCTTTGTTAAGCTAAGCGCATCAACGCGCAGATCAACCATTTGTTGCGTTGACTGACGTTATCAGAAATCCAAGTTCTGTAATAGTATGCTTACGTTTTCAACATGTATGAACAAAATCTTTCTACGCCGAATATCGTATCTCTTGTGCTCATTCTCACAATTCTAAATACATGTGACGTGTGCCCATTAAATAGGGTAATTGAAATTCGTGTGTATGTAATACATATGCGGCGCACATGTTATTACATATCAAACTAATATTAAATGTATCGAATTGTTATATAAAATGAATTTTCGATTTTCATTGCTCTCCAAGCTCCATTGGAGAAAAGCTTGGAAAGGTATCATCAATTATTTTGTTGTGCATTTTTGAGCAAGAAAGGATTTTAATCCTATTGATTTTGCTATAGTACACACACCGCTTCAGTGCATCTCCGTCCCAAGTTTTATCTCCGATTGATTCCCTCCTATGTAAGATATGGGATACTCATCTCTTTTTTGTATGTGTGACTGTGTGACTGTGAAGCACATCGCAGTGTAATAAAATGTAGTTAGCGAAAGGGGCCACTTTTGATATCGTGAACAAATTCAAATTTAAAAATACATTTTTTCTTGATTTAATGTAAAATAAAAGTGAAACAGAAGGTAAAAAAATTGACCTTCACTGGTCAAATGAGCTTCAAAGGCTCAAGGCTATCCAACTATTAGGGAAAGAAGAAAAACAAAGGTGTCTCAAGTGTTTCTCTATATGTTAGTTAAAAACAAGTGAAAACATTGCAATCGGATAGGCCGACTATTGAATACCCTACAGCTAATACAATTCTTAAAAATTACACCCCGCTTTTATATGAACTTCCTATTATCCAACTGTATAGTAAAAATTACACTTATTTACAAATAAAGGCTTACGTTCCGTAAGAATTGGTGTGTCCAAGAGCTTCAAAAATGGACAACATCACATGTTTACAATTAAGCACACTTGGTTATACCCTACGCGACTGTGTTGCAGCGTATATTATGCGGATATATGTAGCAAGCAGGAGCGCTTGAGATAGACCCATCCATCTTTTATTATACCGATCGATTCAGAATCATTTTCCAAATCGATCTAAGCCTATTTGACCATGTATTTTTTGTCCAAACTGGTTATCGCAATTTTTGAGATATTTTAATGACATTTGATATACTGATGTAGTTTGGCCCAAGGACGAATGCCGCCACTTCTCACGTAACGCCTTATATTGAAAAGTCATTATATGGAAGAAAATTGCATTTTTAAAAATTTCTCGGTGTAAGTGGCTAAATAATCATGTTTCGGCATTTTAAATTGGTGTGAAAACTTTGGACCGTTTCGGGCTATTTTTTGAACCGTCTCTCACTTAACGAAAATTAAATTTCGTACGACAAAAAGATCTAATTTTCAATGCTTTATGATGACAACCAAAACGCAATAGTAATTTGCGATAAAAGAATCAACTCCACCAAATTTGGACCATCTGGGCCTATTTTATGGATCTTATCTTATATATAGATTTTCACGAAAATTGATCTTTTGTAGGGCAGAAAAGTGTACATTTTAATATGTTATGATGAAACTTAACCCATAATAATTATTCAGAGTGAAAGAAAAGTTGATACTTTCGTCTCGAACCAACGATCCATATAGCGCAATATACGGAAGTCTTCTCTGGGATAAATTTGAATATTATAAGTTACAGGAGGTAATGCGCCAAAGAGAAGATGCATCCTTTGCTAGAGCGCTTAATAATATGATCTGCTGAGAAATGAATGAAGAAGACACACACACGTCAAGTCACAAGTGGCAGTCAAGAGAAACTCTTGCGTCAGCAGTGCCCTTGGAAGCCATTCACCTATTTCTGGCACAAGAAGATACAGAGGATATATGAAATTCCAAGAGATCAGTTCGTTTCAAATGCAGAGGATTCTATTCAAGCTGTAGGTCGAAATAAAGAAAATAGTATGTGGATATTAGAAACGAGCGAGCGAGCACTTTCAAAACTTTGGAATCTCAGGTACGTCCTTATACTTTAGTTTGGATAACCACAGCGATGTACAAGGTAACTATCAATATAAACACGTACGATGAACTAGTCAATGGAGCTATTGGAAGGTTAATGTAAATAGACTTAAATATTAGAAGGCAAACCAGTTACAGTCTGGATTAGATGCTTCGATGAAACGGTTGAGGCGTTTCCAAGATCCAAAAAGAGGCATCCAACAGAAGAGTATTGGACTCCGCTGGAAAAGGTCACAAGATCATTTCAATATAAAAGAAATGAAAAGAAAAGAATTAACATCGACCGAAGACAATTTCCTGTAGTGCTTGCGGAGCGTACGTAACGACAAATAAGAGTCAAGGCTCTACCTATTCTTCAGTGGCAGGACATGTAAGGCGTCGGATGAATCGAGCACCGCTTCATGTAGCTTGCTAGTAGTAGAGCTATAAAAGCTTCTCGATTATATATAACGGGAAACTTTAGTCCTTTTCGACCGATTTCGAGCACTGATTCACTTCAAATGAAAATTTCAAGTTTGCATACCCATCAAAAATTATTAACAATGTCTGACTATTTAGGTGACGGAGGTTTGTTAAAAATTTTTCATCAAATTATCCATAGTTCGCACGCACACGTAGAAGATATTAGACAGGATAAGTTACTACTGCAATGCGACATTCTTTGCTTTGTTGATTTTTGGTCGTTACGAACATATCACGATATGCAGTTTTAGGAGCTACGGGCATAGATAGCGACGGAAATGGGAGCAGATCCAAGTGCTTTATTATAATATATACTAAGACTGAGACGTTATCAAGATTAAAGCATGTGAGCAATGGGGAGCTCGTTTGTGCAGGCAAGACATTTGAAAAGATTACTTGTAAATATGACGACCTTATAATTTTGGTACTTTACAGAAATATCAAATTTGCTCTAAGCGAATTAAATGTCGAATTAGGCGACTCAACAAAGAGTGTGGAGAACACAGTTTTCGGAGATTTCAACACGTGCGGATAAGTATTATTTCGCATTGTAAGCGAGGGATCGAAACAAACAATCCGAGAGCAGTGATTGAAGCAAGCGCCACAAAGAGCAATACGCACATTGACTGATGCCTGTCCAATATAAGCGCTTCCGAAATTTATACAGAAACGTATGAAACAATTCGTAGTTCATCACGATGCCATTTATATAGCGCAGCGTGAACACCAGAAATACAGACGTAAGAATATTGCATTGCCGTAAGTTAGTTTATTGGCATGTATGTGGCGACCAGAAAAAAACAAGGAAGAAGGGAACAAGCAGGAAATGGCGGCGGTTTCTGGCGCATATACTTTAAAATAGATGATCGTAGTGCACCTGATATGTTATATTTGAAAATATATTAGGTTGGGGAAAAAGAAATCCATTATTTTTTCGGTAGATGGCTGCACTGGTAGATTTCTCGTAAAGTAACGATCAAACAATTTCAGATTTATGCTCGTTGGAAAGGTGACATTTCGCAGTAAAAAAAAGTCTTATGTTGTTTTTTGTTTGGTGCAGTCAGTTGTGAGTTACAGCGTGTTAAAAATGGAAGTGAACAAAGAGAAAATTCGGTACATTTTACAGTTTTTCTTTGACAAAGGCGTAAACGCAAGCCAGGTGGCTAAAATTGTGAAGGG
>KK502456.1:397052-418864 GCA_000688735.1 Glossina austeni
TTGCATTGCAAAATTTCTTTAATGATAAAAAATTGGAATCTAGGGAGGATGAGGTGAAAATCGACTACTAGAGACCAGGACTTCTATGAGAGAGGCATTTTGAAGTTACCTTTAAAATGGCAACAAATCATACAACAAAACGGTGCATATTTGACCCAAATCGGACAATCCGAAGCATGTTAAATAAAGTCCTGAAGTTCATATAAAAATAATGGATTTCTTTTTCCCCAACCTAATATTATATCCATCCATTTATCCATTTATCCATTTATGCATATCTGTGGGCATTTGAATGTATATGAGATGTGATAAAAGGAGTAAACATTGTTATGATCTCAGATGGCAATTTATAGGGAAAAATAAGCAATTAATAAATTAAAAATTTATAAATATAAATGGCCGTCACACTAGTGCTTGCTTCAACAAACACGGTAAGGTAAAGACCAGCGAGTTTTGGCCGGCTGAGACATAGCAACTTTCAGTATCGGTTTTGATAATCTTTTGGTTGGTGTTTAAGTTTACGAGATATTTTGATGGCATTTCATACACTGATACATTTTGCCTTAACACATTGCCGACCGCACAAATTGCACTTCAATATATGCTAACCACCGGGCATTTTTTACGTATGATAACTAGTGATGTTCTCAAATATATGTAAACAACAATTACTTATTTATAAACATTGAAAGAAATAAAATAGTAAAATAGTGTTAATAGAATTAATTTTAAAATTAATAAAAAAAATTATTTTCATTCAAGTGACAAAATCAAGTTTGTAAAATTTAACATTTGTTTAGAGCATGATATCGTTGGAAACATTTAAGTTTATGTATATGCGGTACTCCACAGCTTTTGCGAATATATCGAGTATATCCTGTTTTTTTATGCGCAGAACACTCGTTACATTGTCTGTGGGGATATTTTTTCTTGCCGCCAGTAACGATTTGAATAAGTATATGTTTATTCATATCCATCGAAAGTCTATCTGGTGGATCAATTCTGGGCGACTGTTTTGTTCTTTCCTTACTTGTTGAAGGTTCTTCTTCCATGTTGTCCAGATTTTGCGTTTCTTTTTCCTCTATTAGTTGTATTGAACTCTATTGAAAACAGGTTGGTTCGAACCGTTTCGCCAGCCACACCGCCATAATGCTGCGCTAAAATGAAATTTTTATATGTAAAAAATTTAGAAAAATTTTAAAATTTGTCGACAAAAATAGTAATTAATTATCATGAGAAATATGTTCTTATAGGACGAAAAAGTTTAATTTTTACCACTTAACGACCAAAATAAGTGAAAATGACAAGATCTTCGACTACAATATGAAAGTCGGTAAATTTGCTCCATTTGCTCAGGTTGCGTTTTAGGCCCCATAAATGTGCACATGGAACGAGGTATAATTTGTGTGTTTTATAACAAAAACAAGAATTGTGTTAGACAATGTAGTGTAGGCGATTTAATGGAGGGCTTCGTCCGACTATAATGTTCTTACGTGTTTTACCTTAAATTACTATTATGAACTGATTTTCGTCATAAAGCATTGAATATTCGACCGTTGTGTCATAGAAACTTCAGTTTTTGTTATACGAGAGAAGGGTTCAGAAAATTGCCCGAGCCGGTCCAAAGTTTTCGCACCGATTTAGAATGCCGAAATACAAATAGCAATATTTTCCATATTATGACTTTTCGATATAAGGCGTCATGTGGGCACTGGCCGAAAAAGTGTATCGATCCGAACCATTTTCTATCTAGCTTTTGTCCTCGGGCCAAAGTAGGTCTGTGCACCAAATTTCAGCATAATATTTCGAGAATTGCGACCTGCAGCTTGAACACAAATAGCATGGACAGACGGCCTAAATCCATTTAGTTTCAGTTTTTAAGCACGATTTAAAAATCCTAAGCTTTTATGCAACACAAAATACATGGGTCTGTAGAAAAATGAAAGCTGCTTAAATTGACCCAGAATATTATGGTGATAAAAAATACATATGTACTATGTGATCCATGGTCCATATTACTCTCAACTTTCATAATTATATTCTATTTTTACCTATTGGGAACGATCTGCTTGTCGTCGTGCTTTACAATGGTCCACATAATTGCACTTTCAAATTCAACCGCTCCCTAGTGCCCTCTCGTCCACCGTCTCATCATTCTTGCAGGCCATTAGCCAGCCTACCTGCATAAAGGCTGGTTTGACATAAATAAAAAAAAAATTTAAAAACAAATTATTGGTATATAACAAGCTTTTAGTGTTACGAACATTAATCGAGTGGAATACCGCCTGTAAGTATTTTTTAATTGATGAAAACGCCAACTCTCCCTCTCACTTACCTCAAAATACATCGAAGAGTGCACGTGCGCTATTTTCAAGCGCAGTGTCTCATGTATTTCTTACACACTTTGTGACCTAAATAATGCACATAGACTGATATTCTTTGCTACTCAGTTCAAAGGTCTCAAGAATTCAGTTTTAAGTTTTTAGTGCCAGAACACAGTTCCACATCCATCCACAATAAGTTTGCGACAGCTCTGATAACCATCCCGAAATATACATCGGCTATGCCTCAACTAAAATTAAGTTAACTATTTTCGTTGTTCATTTATTTGCTCGTCTGTTGGTCTGGTTGAAGTTAATGAAGACTTAAAGCATTATTTCGTCGCTGACTGCGAACACAATCGAATCTAACTTTGCTCGCAACTCCGGAAGCAGAAAATATGTTTTAACTTTGAGAAATAAAATGCGAGACAAAAGTTACATAAGGTAACAGAAACAGAGCGTGTGACGCTTTTCCGAAACAAGAACATTATAGAAAAGCATAGAACAAAGCGCTCGATAACTTAAATAATACAACTTGAAATTAATATTTAATGAAGTAGTTATAAGAACCATATTGCGTTGAAATTATTATTTTTTTATTATCGCTTAATCAAATTAATAACCAAAAATTGTGTTGTAATACATTTTCGTGTCCAGTGCTATTGCATATAAAATGGAGAAAAAGGTAGAAAATGACTTGCAGAAAGCAGCTTTTAAGATATCAAACTCCGGCAAGCGTATAAATTAGCCGTTATACCATTATAAGATTCTAAGCAACAATAGTTACTTTGAACTTTGCTTCATCAGAGAGCTTCACTAGCGCTTCGGAACGTCCAAATTTTCCGTTTTTCGATCTTCATTCTAATATTTTCAACAATTACACCGGCAAGCATTTAAGCGACACTTCAACGTTGTTGATCACAACGATGAAATTCTCTCAAAGTTCCTATAAGCGGGCAGCAGGCAATTCAAATGTTTGTGGAAGCTATGAAAATGAAGGCGATCAACTTCGAGGTCAAAAATTCCGAGGCGATAATTGATTACAGCTGAGATGAGAGGCAAGAAACTATTGGTGCCTTAGAATCTTTCCATAGTATAGCGGCCAATTCTTCCGTTGAAGTGTTCTTATTCCCTTGCTGGTTGGCTTCTTCCGCATTTCCTTTAGTTTTCTCATCTTACTTTGTGGCTTGATGAGAGACGTCTTCCTCTTTTGTTGATGATAAGAATATTGAATATTTTGTTCCAAATGGTTTCGTTTCAGTTATTGTTTTTAAAGTTTCTGTTTAATGCATTTTAAAAATTTCAACTTTTAATTTTTTCTATTGCTTTTAGGAATTTTCCATAATTTTTTCGTTTGAAGAACTTTCCTGAGAGAACTTGCTACGGTTACTATGTTTTTAAAGTCAGTTGATTAACACCAAAATGAATCTTTTTTTTCTTTTTTTTTTTTTTTTTTTTGTGAGGGAAATGGATTAGGAACCACAATGAATCGAACCAAAGTGAATCGTACAAAAGTTGCTACGCCTACCATATATTTGATGCAATGCTTGCTAGTTTTTTACATTCGTATTTACGACCGTATTTTTCATTCAGTGAAAAACATCTGCTCTTGATTAAGACAGATTTCATATCAGTTGATCATCAGGCATTCCAAAAATTGCGATAAGGAATTGAAATTGGACAGCATGGTTTGTATATATTACAGTCAGGGCGGGATGGGTTCCAAAACGCTATCCATAGTCAAGAACTATAAATGGAAATCCAAGAGAAGAAGTCCATCTAGATTTTGATAGAAATATTCGACAAATAGTGCTTTGCATAAGCTGCAGATGCAGCTTTAACATGCTTACGCAATATGAAATATTGCGGTAATGGGAAGGATTGTTATGGAGGCTTTACTAACCTGTAAGTCCGCAAAAGTAACCGAGTGGGTAGCAATCACGACTAACTAATCATTATTCGCGAGTTCAAATCTCATTACGGTAGTAATGACTTTGGTCGTAGCTATAGTGAGTGGTCAGTGGTCAGTCGGCAAATGCGTAACACTTACCGGTTAGGCTGCGCCCGCCTTCCTATATTCAGTCACCGTGTTGTACGAGGAGGAAAACATTTCCTGAGCGATTGGTCAGTTAAAAAAAAAAAAAGAGACGAAGAAGAAGAAACGAATTGACTTTCAAGTTTATGTCTGATCGAAATGACTTCAAGTATATTAAGTATTATAGCTACTCAAAAGTGGCAAACGTTTGTCGAACTTAATATACCGCTTTTTGGAAATTCAAAACAAAACTAAATGCTGCCGACACATATATATATATATATATATATATATGTATGTATGTATGTATGTATGTATGTATGTATGTATGTATGTATGTATATATGTATGTATGTATGTATGTATGTATGTAAATATGGCTNTGTATGTATGTATGTATGTATGTATGTATGTATGTATGTATGTATGTATATATGTATGTATGTATGTATGTATGTATGTAAATATGGCTATGCGTGTACATGTATTGACGACAATCAGAAATGCTAAACGAAACAACGATATTGTATACCAGAAAAACATGTTTTAAAGAGTTTCACGTAAGGAGAGCAAAGTCCAATTTATTTAGATGAAGAATATGGTGACGAAATGATAAATGCCCTCGTGTATGTGGTCGGTACGTGTATGGGTAGGTGAAACTGTTTTTTAAGAGATTTAATGTATTTCAGTACACAAATCCGAAAGCATTTTGATAGTAATAAGAGAATAGTCTCCGGTAAAAGTGAAAATTGAATAAGAGATGAGATGGAAATTTGTTTCTTTTCTTACGTATCCCCATGTGTTTGCGTGTGCTTTCGCAGGTCGATTGCGGGCTATCAACGGAAATTTTATATTTGTGAGTATAATATTTTATGTCTGACTAAACGGTGAATATATATATGCATATATATATATATATATATATATATATATATTATAGATACGCGGTTTTAACGCGCACGTTATCAAAGTTCAAAATTCCAAAGAACGTTTATTATTTACCAGACAAATTTAATTCACGCAAACATACATACGTACATATATCATAACTGAATTTACAATTATTAATCACTAGCAATATTTTGTACATTTATGATTAATTAAGTCATTCCTTGTTATGTTATGTTATGTTATAAAGTTATTACAAGTGTTTAAATATAGAACTACTTTCCCTTATTTTTTCTATGAAATAATTTTAATGTTATGATGGTGTAAATGGATTTCTCAAGCATTCAATCATGAGATTGAATTCATTTGGATCAATAAGGACGTCTTCGGTTCGAGCGCTCGTCGAATTATGTTGTGTTGAAAGAGTTTATTGCTTCTCTCGTATAAAGATTCCAAAGCCAATATTGAATCCCTGGGAATTATAGAAAGATTAAATATCGCAATAGTGCCCAAGCTACTGCCTTTTGAACGGGCTATTTAAAATTTTGAGTTATCCAATTATGGCCGCGATTGCATTCATCCGTTAAATCAATATTTTCCACAAGCGATGGAAGCATGGAACTTTATTACGAAAAGTCGATATCGATTACTTTATTAACACATTGTTGTTGAAGATTGTAAAAGAGAATCACTTCGCTTACCAGATCGTTCCAGTTTTTAGACGAAATTTATCAAACATTTCGCGCCCAGGGAAGCACAGATGCGATCGACCTAAAAAAATACCAGCATTTACACGTCACAATAGGTGCCATTGTGAAATTCTGGCAGATGTCATCGTAGGGACATAAAGTGTAAAAGCGCATAAGGAATCCGTAAGAAGTTATGCTTCGCGTATAAAGTGAATGCTATAAGCAAAACTTTACACTGTAGCGAAACTGTATATATATATATGTGTGTGTGTGTGCGCGTGCGTGTCGAAAATGGTTTGCGAAATTTTTGCTTTTGCGACTCTACTAAATTAATTATAAACAAGTAAGAAAATTAAATTCGGTCGGAACCGAACGTTTTATACCCATCACCATTTACCCCAAAAAAAGATGTAATAAGTAAAAGAACAAAATTCTCATACTCTATAATATGGATTGAAGGCAGTTGATTTCTTCTATTTTCGAAATTAAAGTTGGTGTTGTGTAGGCGTGTGGGCGTTGTGGACGTGTTCTTTGAAAAGTTTAGCTCAATTCCAAATTCTTTTGCAAATTCGTAGGCGATATCTTCATTTTCGCTAACGGGAGAATGTTTACCATAAATTCTGCAAAGTTGCGCAAACGGGCAGGTGGACAGGCGAACAGGCGGACATCTTTAGATGCATTGAGGGGTTGTAACTGGCGAAGAATTTGTGTACTTTAAGAGGTTTTTGAAGCTTGTTTCTGGGCGTTATAAAGGTATTGAAAAAATATGTAAATTTTGATGCACTATAACATTGGTTAGGCGTGGTCAATTTTTGCCATTTTCGTGCAAAGATACTACAGCATCGTCCATAGAATGTGCAATAATATTTTTGTACAAAACCATTTTCTCATTCCCTTTGAAAAAGAGAGGTGTGCTCAGTTTACGTGATGCTCTGGGTGTGTCCTTTGACCGATTTGACCCATTATCAATACCAACCTGCCCCATTTCAATTTCCACTGTCTCTGCCAAATTTGAAGTCGATAGCTTCATTTTTGCGGCTAGGAGAACGTTTACATTACACAGACGGACAGACGGACATGCTTAAATCGATTTAGAATTTGATGCTGATCAAGAATATATATACTTTTTGGGGTCTCTGATAATTTCTTCTGGGCGTTGCAAACGTTTTGACAAAATGAATATACCCCTCATTCCTCGGTGATGGGTATAGAAATGAAGAAGCAATGGATATCAGAAAATTTCACTTTATTTCTTTATTAATTGTTCGAATGGCTTACGTCTTTTTTAAGCTATATATTCACATACATATGTATACATATATATATATATATATATATATATTTTTTTTTTTTTTTTTTTTTTTTTCTTTCTACTTTGACGGAAGTTGCGTCCAGATAAGATTCATCCAGCTCATGTTGAATATATTTTTAAAAATGAAAATTTAATTAACATCTTTATGTATAACTTATAAGACAGACATTAGCAAAATTAAAAACACTTTATCAGCTTAAGCCTGCGCAAAACAAAATAATGATTTATATTAAAACAATTTTTTTATAATAACAACTTAGCACTAGAGTGCATACTGGATTTATTATACAGTTTGTCGCAGCTTGGATTAACCATCGACGATTCCACGAAATCTGACGTAACGCTTCAAGTCGTTTTAATATTACATGAAACAGTGCACACATCACATAGACTGCGTATGCTTTTCGTGAATAATCTATTATCTGATCTCTCTATCGTGCTCAAAATGACTGACGAATGAATGTTTATATTCCATACGGTGTACATGTAAGTGCAGCATATCAGATACTTAACAATTTATGCAGAAAATATGCAGTAAATATCATAGATCTTCGAATCTCAGCATTGAATGTCCGGGATGTGATTTAGATTGAATAGTACTTCTTGAGACCTTACACTTGCTAACGGAGAATATATAAAGTGCACACATTAACGATGGCAAGGGTGCGTTGCGTTGGACAAATTCGCAAGAACTGAGCAGATATATATCGGCCTTAATTTTCAGCAGGTATAGGCCTAAGTTTTGGCTCGACCAACACACCCAATTTCAAAATTGGCAAAAACAAGTAAGAAAATTATATTCGGAATCGATTATACCCATCACCGTCATCCTAAGAAAAGACGAAAAAAGCAGAAGAACTAAATCTTAGTCCGCTATAGTGTGGGGTGGGAGCGGCTGATTTTTTCTATTTTCAAAATAAAAGTTTCTGTCACATAGGCGTTGGCGTGTGGCGCTGAAGACATGTCCTTGGAAAAGTTTACGTCACTTCCAAATTCTTTTGCTAATTTGTAAGCTATATCTTCATTTTCGCTGACGGGAGAATGTTTGCCTCAAATACTACAAAGTTGCACAGACGGACGGATGGATAGACGAACAGATCGAGACGTTTAGGTGTATTCCAAATTTAAAACTGGCCAAAGTTTGTTTCTGCACGTTATAAAGATATTGAAACATATGTTAAATATTGATACACTATAACATTGGGTAGGCGTGGTCACTTTTTCACATTTTTGTATAGGCACATTGAAATTTTTGCTCATTTACCTGCTATAGTTTATGAGTAGTGAGTGAGTAAAATAACAATTTTTTGTTTCGTTTGGAAAACAGAGGTGTTCTCTGTTTATGTGGTGCTATAGACGGTTTGACTCATTTTCAATACCCACCTGTGTCCAAGAATTTTCAATGTTTATGCCAAACTTGAAATCGACAGCCTCATTATTGCGGGTAGGAAAAAGTTTACAACCGACATTGCACAGACGGACAGACGGACATGCTTAAATGGATTTAGAATTTGATGCTGATCACCAACATATACATTTTGGGAGGTTTTTGATAATTTCTTCTGGGTGTGGCAAACGTTTTTACAAAATGAATACACCCCTCATCCTTCGGTAATGGGTTTAAATAAAGCGTTTTTTTTGCATCTGTCTTAGGTGATGCGGTTTTAACATTCTGTTCAAACTTTCTTATTGATCTCTTCTTTTTTTTTCATACGTTCCCTATGCAAGCAATATGAGATCTGAGGGGTTCAGCAGCAGATTTCTTCAAATAAACGATAAAAGTAATGCATTTGGAAGAAGAAGAATTTTGACCGCTCTATGATTAGCGTCGTCGTGCGCTGACTAAATCAGTAGATATTAAATGGAAAGCTTTTATTTTATGTAGAGAAAGGTCAATATTTCCTATTTCTTTATCATTTTTACCTGTAGAAGACGCTGATCAAAATTTTTGCAAACACCTAATACTCAAATTCAAAAATCTTTTTTTGCGCCGGGGTCCAAAATGTGAACCGGCATAAACCACATGTTACTTCTTTTTTTTTGTCGTACAATTTATTGTTACTATTTTCATCGTATAACGCCAAAGACGCACTCTTGCTGCCGTATAAAAGAACTCTTACACAGTAGATGCCCAAAAAATAGATCAGTGTGGTCCAAATTTACGATAGGAAATTTATGAGTTAAATCATTGCTGTTCACCAATTTTTGTAGTTAAATATTTAAGAATCATTATAGGGGAAGAAGTAAAAGACAATTGTCTCACTCCGTCCGAGTTTTCCACTTTCATTAGATACGTCACACTACGATTGTTCACAGCTTTTTTTTTTTTTTTGTTGCAAAAATGGTCCAATCTACACATCTTCAATAGCGTGCGCCTTCGAACTGAAAGCAAATTTCATCAAAGTATCTCGAAAATTGTGAGCTGTAGACCATAAAAGTACATGGAGAGATAGACCAGATAGGACGGAGAACATCGACATGCAATTTAAATTAAATGAATGTCTGTTATAATGGGCTTAATGGATGCGGCTTTAATTTTAGTCATTCTGAGTGCCGCATACATCCTTAATATCGCAAGTGATGTAGAGTATAACAACTAATCAAATTACAATGAGAAACGTTATACGATAAATGCATTTGTACGCAAACCTATAATTGCTTATAAGTTTTTATTAAATATGATATAAAATTTCATTTGAACGTTTATCGCGAATCATGTTTATGTCTACGATGCGGGCATATTTACTTTTCATTCAAGCTATAATCGCTAGGAGAAAGGGTTAATCTTAGTCTAGTCCGTTCGTCCGTCCCTTCGCGTATCTCTATATTGTGTGTGAAGTGATGAAGCTTAAGACAGGAAGCAAAAAGCTAGCGTATATCTTAAAGTTTTATTGTTTCTTTAAGTTTTTTATTGTTTGTCTCAAAAAAAAACCTATATATATATATATATAGAACACTTATATATACCTTATGTATTACACCTTATTTTATGACTACAGTTTACAGACTATAGCAGAGGTATTTGCAGTTTAGCGCGAATCTTAAGCATGCCTCTACAAATTCGGACGTGGCAATTATTCCGATCGTCGATCTGACGCGACAGATGTTCTTATGATAAAATCTGGGTTCGAAAGGGGCGTTGGGCAGGTAAGAACATACAACGTGTTGCTATCGCGCACTCAGTAACTAATTACCTTCGAATGCCGTTTGCCCATTCCATCTGCCATCGGGCGTCGTGGAGTTAATTTTTCAAGAGTAAGAATTCTCATAATACTTTTAGAAACATTTGTAGTTATGATAAACTTTCTACGCTTTACAGATATTCTTGAGTAGCGTAAAACTACAAGTGCCTGAGGAGAAATTCCGATTTAAATTGGAAAGTGGGCTATGCTGCCGATATCGTTGAGTCGAATTTTCTTTTTTGTAGAGCGATTAGGTCTATCCCTAGCAACTCTTAAAAACCGTCATCACTCCGTTCACCGTGAGGGACACTGTTTCGATGCCTCAAAGAGTTAAATTATTGGTCGATACTTTTTAGACGCAAACACTGTGCTGACAAGGTTAATGTCATATGATACTAAACGAATTATTTTGCTTCAGCAAAAGCAAATGTTGAGAGAAAATTTACTCAAGTCAACGCATATATTAGTTACGCTTATCCTCAAGATGGTCAGATATATATAGAATAGAATAGCGCGCTTACTATCTTCGATATCGTAAATATAGAAACATATGATAAGCATTTCATTACTAAATGTTATTCTTATTATAAGAAACTGCAATCCCGTTACTTTCTTTTTCACATCAATAATAATAATAATAATGAAAATATGATTTAAATGCAGCTAAAAGATTATTTGTTTGGTTTGTGAAACGGTCGCTTTTTTTTTTTTTTGTCTTCAAATATATTGAAATGACTACGTGACTAAATGTGTGGAAGCAATTACTCATGCATGTATGTGCCTATTCGGGTACAATGCAGCATAGGGAAATTTTCTGAAGCTTTTTAATCTCGAAAATTCAAAGAAAACAAATGCATTTTTATTATTAACACTCATGCAGCGCTTTACTATACTACTGACCGCTAGTACTTTGAACCGATTCGAATATGCAGGCAAAGCAATAAAAGAAAAAATTAAACGCATGCGAAATATATATATATTTTTATATCAAAAGACATTATTTTTAGAACTAATTTCCTTCTTGGAAACCAACACAAAAATGAAACGCTGATGACTTATGCTGTCGTTGGGAGAAATGTCGAAAGATTGATGGATCCGCATACAAACCTAAGTCGTAGTATTGCATGGCTTTCAAATGTAAAGTTTGTTTACACACAGACCAGTGCATTCGGTAAAAGTATTTAAACAAAAAAAAAAAAAATATAATGAGAATATGGTTCGATTTCATGGAATGATAATGAAATTTTTCAATTAATTAATTGAAATTTTTTAAAGTGTAAACGGTTACCGCGCTGGAAATTCATCTCATTTTAATTTAGGAGGGCTTTAAGTAGCGCTTTAAGTATATTCGAATTTTCGATATCGCGTATAAGTTTTAAGTTTTATATCCTACGCAACTTGTTATGCAAGGTTGTACTTATTAACTTTGTTTCTTACAAAATGTCGAAAGCAAATTTGAGGAGGGTTTTCGAAACGAGTCCTGCTTATAGTTGTAAACATGACATCAGTGATTCGCATAAGATATACGGCGATAGTGGCTGCAGCCTAGTCTGTCTATTTGGCTGTCTGTCCAATTGGTTGGTACGATCAAGAGTAAACTCTGCCGCTCTTAAAATTTCAATCCATGAACACCACTATGAAGCTGCTAGTCCCGTCTTCTATCTGCTAGGCTGCTGAAGCGGAAGTGTTGTTTATTAAGAACACTCGTGTGAAGTTTCATGTTATTATTGCTTGTTGTTGTAGGCACAACAACCAGCAATGAGGATACACTATATATATCCTTTATTTATCCTCGTTGCTGCACTCAGAAGTGCGAGTGCATCAGAGATACTATACACAACTATATATCGAATGATTTGGTCCTGCTCGCCTATTTGTTGTTTGTTGGTGAAACGAATGCAAATTTTTTTACTATTTACAGTTTTGAACTGAACAGCCAAAGCTGAAGACAGATAGACGAGCGAGGTATCGCGATAATCGAGGGGAGTGTGTACATGTGTATGGGATTGTTGAAGTACGTTTTTGAACGTTAGTAGCAGGCAATGTAATGTGTTAGCCAGCGATCGAATATTTTAGTTATTATGCGCAGAGTTGTACGCACTAGACTTTAGCAAATGACGTTCGGAAGAGCACACATCTCGTTTTTATCCTTATCACAAATTGTTACGCTAATCAGTTGAATGTATGTATGAACGCTGTGTTTGTAAGCATTTAAACCTTTAGCTTTTTTCCTATTTAATTATATTTATTGCAAATAATTTTTTTTTTTTATTTTCGTTTCACTTTATTGCTGTTGAGAAGCAGAAACATACATAAGTTTGCTGAGTACAGTTAAGTGCATTTTTGTTATCAGTAGTGGTTTTTTTTCACTTGTCAAGTATTTATATAAAATAAAAAAGTTATTTACAGTCAACTTATTGGAAACTTATCTTTTTTTCTACATTTTTACATTTTTTCTCTTATTTATTGTTTTTCGTTTCTTTCTTTCCTCACAAAAAAAAATAAAGAAAAAAATGAAAAAAAATAATGATAATAATAAGAAATAAATTTTATTAAGTTAAGGTCGAATTTTTTGGTACTCACTGCTTAGTAACAATTTCAAGTGCAATCGAGAAATCCTATGTTTAATTGTTGCAAGCATAACATCTTATGCGAGCATGCTACATAATGCTGGACCAAACCATAACCGTGACATAAAATATATGACAGCATAGACCGCAGATAGATCTACTAGCAGAATATCTGCCAGTGCATAAATAGATCGTTACGGGTTTCTCTAAGATGTGGTTTTACATCGCCTGATCGGCTGTTTATTTCTGAGCGGAAATGATTTTCTGCCAGAAATTACGACTATAGTCGTGGAGAAGAACTTCGCCCTTTTGCAATGTGAAAAAAGATGGACAATAGTTTGAAATTAAATCATTTCTTACCATCTTTTTTTTTTTTTTTTAATGAAAAGTAATCAATCTGAAGTTATATTTACAAACATACATACGCTCGCATCAATCGAATAGACGAAAAATTATTATATAAACGCTTAGAATGTATAATTTTTTACTGGCGTGAAGTTAGCCCACTGTACGTAGCCTACATTTTTGTTTTTGCTAAAACATCTATCCTCACTCTTGGTTCGCGCCTCTGCTGAGGTAATTGATAATTGGACGATATTGAGAAAATAACAAAGTGATGAGAAAAACTAGAAAAAAAAAAGAAAAATTGAAAATACAAAAAAAAATAAAAAATAAAAAAAATATCACACATGATCTTGTAAGAATGTGGAAAACAAAAGTTTACGCTCTAAAGGTAGATTTTAAATAATTAAATAATCTAACAAGCAGACAGGCGAGCATAGCTGAGCTGACTTGAATCGAACGCTTAGACATCCATCATAAAAATCATATATATATTTAGTAAACTTAAAATGATCAATTGTTCACTTACCGAAACGAATGTTTCCGCACAATGCCTCCTGTGTATATATATGGCCTCTTGGCGATTGTAGCTCTTGGTTCTTTGGCGGATTTAGCTAATTCCCAATTTGAGTGGGAAAATTTTATCGAGGAATAAATGATGACTTACTTTCAAACTCTATAATAAAAGCATTTCATTTCTGTGGCCATAAATTAAAGGGAGGAAGGGAAGGAATAGCAAAAAAATTATTTGTTTTTTTTTCTTTTTTTTGGGTCAAGATCTTGTGCGCTCATGATTGACTTTCGAACTTTATCCGTCAAAAGCAATGAAAATAAATAAGAACATTTGTATCGGGCAATCCCGACCATAAGATGCCCTACATCACTTCGCTCTGTACAGTTAGTTATTCACCCATTTTGGCAAGAATGCATCAAAAGGTACACATTCTTTTCAAGCAAGGGCGTACTTTTCATAAAAGCCCTGAAGGATACTGAAGGACGCGCACTACATCACATGACGTGATCCAAATTTAGTAGAGTAACTTTACTTCGGAAAAATTTTAATATTTTTTAATATTTTTAATATTTATTTTCGGTCATAGGAAACTACATGAAACATGGAGTGAGGTCCAAAATATCGACCCATATGGTTCACATTTGGTCCACGTCAGTTTTAATGTTAAGTTACTGTCATGGACAACAACAATTGGGCCGCTCTGTTCTGTTTATTGATATCCAGATAATAGAAAGACGGTAACACGATAGAACAGAAAATAGCTCCGACTTCAATAAGGTTGACGTCTTCGTCAATTTACCATTATGAACCAGTTTTCACTATGAAATATTGAAAACTAGACCTTTGACCGTACCATATAAAGATACAGTTTTCGTCGGAACAGTTATATGAGAGGGGATCCAAAAAATTATACCAACCGAACAAAATTTTTCATATCTATTTAGAACGTCACGGTACTATTACTTCGCGGCTTTTGTCGAGAAATTTTGAAAATTGCAATTCTTTTTCTTATAACCACTTTCCAAAATAAGGCGCCGAAAAGTGATCCGATCCTTCTTCAGTGTACTAAATTTCATCAAAACATCTTAAAAATTTGCGATCTGTAGTTTGAAAACAAAAACACAGTAGAGTAGAGTAGACATCGGACGGAATACAGACAGACAGACAGACAGACAGACAGATAAGCATAGATAAGATAGGTATAAATAGTGGATAAGAAGTGCATTTATCGCAAGTCCTTCTGTGTGTTCCATATATTAACAGAAATTTAGCGTAAGGTGCAAAAGCATAAGATTTTCACAAATTATGTAAAGGATATGTTACCCAAACATGCACTCAAGCATTAATAAAACGTAGATGGAATAGATGCCTATCGCTCATTATAAGACAATTGGGTTTTTCACTTGCATAGTTATTAAGCAAGGATGAGACGATTGGTCGATTTCTCCCATTTGTTACGTTTAGAAATCCATATAATAGATTTCATATAGTATGTATGCTTGTGATCAGCACATGCCTCCGTCTATATTTGCTTGCGCTTGTCTCTTCTCTGTCTGCAGAAAGTTTTCAAAGTAGCAACAATTCATTGTCATGTATGGGTAAGCTGTGACAGATTATATCCATAGTTTGGCTGGAGAGATCAAGTTTGAAAATGAATGCTGCTCGTGTTCAAGCACGTCGGGACGCAATTAAAAAATTGAATGAAATTTTTAAGAAACGAAAATTTCGAAATATCGTTATTATCAAATTACACTTTACTGCAAATATCGGTCCAAAACTTGATACGATTCGAATGTAAACGAAAATTTGGTGCAACCAATCAACCGATCGACCAACTAATAAATCGACAATTGAGTAAAATACGAAAGTAATACTTTTACTTGTAGTGCATTTGCTTGCAGGACATGTAAACTCGTGTCCGAGACAAATGCGACTTTTTAGATGTTAGACTTCCTTTTTGGGCTTCACTTTAAATCGTGTCGCTTAGATAAGTTTCGATTTTTCTATTAACCAAAAGTGAATATCAATACAAGTTTGAATGGAAATTCAAAGCATTAGCACACCTCGGCCATACTTCAACGCATTATATAAAAAGCATTAAATTATCATTTATTCATTGAAGGTCATCTCATTTGGGCATGCAAAACATAACACACACTTTGATCAGGTATAGCTAGCTGGGCAACATGCAAATACTGTAAGAAAAAAAAAAAAAAAAAAAAAAATTAACAAAAAAAACTATTTTTGTCTTTGAAAAAAGAAAAAATGTTAAATTCATATTTACATCATAGTTACACTATAGTTGTCAGGTTGTTGACTACTGCGATATCATTGAATTATTATTATATATATAACTAAGTGAATTCGTGTCATAAAGTATATGTAGATATGTAAGATTCGAGAACACCCCAAAATCGCATTCAGTTTCTTTTATACTTCAGCTTTTGTTTGTTTATTGGTTCGCTTTGTTGTCTGTGCCAGCTATTATCAATCTCCCTTTATATATGTATGTATTTACATTATATATATATATATATATATATATATATATATATATATATATGTATATATAATAGGCGATTATTTGTTAAAGAATGAGTGTTGTTCAAAATCCACAAGCACACGTATGTACGTAGTCTCTTGTCGTGCAAATTTGTACTTTTTATTTCTTTTCGCCTTTACAGCACTCTTCAAAACGATAGCAACACTTCCTGTGGAAATATTATCGAATGCATTACCACCTTCAAAGTTACAGTAAACTTATAAGTATGTGTAAAGAATAAGTAGAGCGAACTTTGAATTTTGATTTGATTGATGATTGATAAGAAAAATTGCGAAAGACCGCGAAAGGGAAGTTGCGTGATAGTTGCTGACACTCGTGAAGATATTAGAAGGCAGAGTATTTACTATTTTGCATAAACATTTGTCCATGAGAAAATTCGTGCGCCGCGTTTGCTCACTTTTGACAACAACGTGCTGATAACTTAGAGCACTGTTTGGCAAAACAGAAAAATGAAAAATCGGTTCATCATTAGACTACAGAGCCTAATGGGCAATCAGTCGTTCAAAGCGCCCAAATAAGTAGTGTCGCTGAAACAACCGTAACTTATAAGCTAATGGTCGAAATATCATGAAATTTTGACAGGCATGGTTTGAAGGCTGGCACTATCCAGAAATGATATGGAACTGTCAACAGTACTGTCTGTCATATAGGAATCAGACCTGAGACTTATTGAGTGATGTGATGGTTTACGGAACTCAAAGCCGATACGTCTAGTGAATTGAGCTGACCAAACTATGCTTCTTTTCAAGGCCGAATCTAATTTTGTAGGGATGAGACTTGTGTTCTCTCGTATTGCTCTTTTACTAACGGCAGAAGGACGCACGCAAGAGATACGGGCTGCGCAACTGCAAAAAGAAAACAATAAGAAGACACCCGCTCAACATGAAGCATGGAACATGAACAATTTTTTGTCGTGGCTTGATCATTACTTACATTCGTATGACGTTTTAGTTAAGAAAATGTGCTGATCATATTGAATAAAACTAATCTACAGATGAGAAGAAGGATATCGACAAATCAATCCAGATTCTCAATTGATAAAGAAAACATATTTATGTGACTTCGATACGTATTTCGATAAATCAAAGTTTTTGGAATATTATCGTGTCACATAAGGATCAGATTCTTTGTAATGAACGTAGGAAAACTTTTGGTCATGCATGTAATTATTAAATGCCTAATACTCACTGTTTAAAAAGTTATATCTTCACAGCCAGAATCAACGTTCTTAGTACGGGTGAAGAAGTATGAGTAAAATGTTTGTTTATTTATTTTTTATTTTTAGTTTTTTTTTCATGATAAAGTCTAAAGTACCAAAGTTCAATATAGTTTTAGATAACAAAAACGCAACAAATTGTAAATAAGTAAAACAAATGTAATGGAAAGTTTTTATAGGACAATTGGATAATTTTTTTTTTAAATTTTATAAATTAAAATCCTAAAATAAATGATAGTTTACCCGCTATTAGTTTAAGATTTAATAATAAAAAAAAAAAAAAAAAAACGTTTGCTTTGTACCTATTCTTACCCAGCCATCGCCTTATATAATTTGTGGGTTTAAATTTGGATTTAGCTCTACCACTATCGATAAGTCGAATTTAATAGAGTGTTGACACAGAGACTCATTTCAATATCAGATTTCCTAACAAATCACTAGCTTTTCTATTGCATTCAAATCATCAAGTGATTACTCTCGCCCTACGCATATTTACATGTAAACTTGGGTTGAAAAATGAAAGCGAAGAAGAATTATCGACCACTGAAGAGTCAAGCAACTTATGCTTTCGGCTACTTCTACAATTTCACTTATATGACATACGAGTCGTGTGTAGCACTTTCATGAACCAATGCAGTTACAGTTTCTTAGTAAGCAAACACAAAAATCGAGCATGCAAATTTGGTGCATGATCGATCCATAATTCCGCACAAAGACACGAACGCGAACTCATGCATTTCAAGGAAATTTCATTCAAATTGCTATTATTATACCCTGGACTTGTTGCACTTGTTGCACAGGAATATATTAAATTTGTGCGGATGTATGTGACACACGGAAGAACTTGAAATAGATCCACCTTTCGTGGTGCTGATCGATTCAAAAGGTGATTCGATTTACGCTTGTCTGTCTGTCTGTCTGTCTGTCTGTCTGCTAGTGTTGTTCGCAACTTTTCACATATTTTGATGAAATTGGGTACACTGACGTATTTTAGCCTAAGAACGAACGCTATCAAAATCTATTCGGATCAAATCAAATTTTCTCGAGCCGTTTACTGTGAAAGTGGCCTAAATCCATTTTCCAAAAAAGAAATCAAGATATCATTTGTATGTTAATCTTTTTATTTTGAAGCAAATCGTAACTAATTATGGGTCGGTCATATTGAAAATTCTCTGCGGTTTTTGCCGCGGGATGGTGTTCATGATGGTGTTGAAGATTTTGCATAACGAATATTTGCCGGTTAATTAAATGAGCAAATGTTTATCTTGAAAGAGTGACTTAAGTCCCATTTTGAGAGCCTCAAATCTCTGTTAAGAATATTATGGAGTAGATTTTTAAAAAATCAAAATTCTTTGTTGTATTATCATTTAATATATAATTTTAATATACTTTTAGCCTTAGCTACAATTGCCATCCTGTTAGCGATTGCAATGCGAGAATAAAACATCTTTCAAGCGACCAAATTAACGCATCGAATAATGAATTGGCGAGGGAATCGTGGAGAAAAGACCAACATTTCGCTTTATTAGTTTAGTTTTCCTCTCGACTTGGAGAAAGCACTGCTTAACTCAAACTTAAATACTTCAGTCACATATTACGAGCGTAATTTGGGCATTTTAAATGTGGCTTTTCACGACTTCCATGACGACAATGTTCACATGTATGCCTGGGATGAAACCGTCACATCCAGAGATATGCAGCTTTGACATGGCTACAAATTATCCAATCGATAGAAAATTATGTGAATGTCATTGACCCGAACGAAAGTATATAATATTTCTTCTGATTTTTCCGATGACCTACGAAAAGTTATTTCGCCAATTTTGAAAGTGGCTTAAGTCCATTTATTGTCATCAAAAACATGTGATATTTTAAATAGTGTTAATTATGTTAATTGGACTGATAAATTATACACCCTTAGAAATCCAACAGCATCATGTTACTATGCTATTAGTTATCAATAGTTTTTTGAGTTCATTAGCAAGCAAAACTTTATATATCTCGATTTTAACGTAAATGGATTTAGTCGAGTTTCAAAATAAACGGCTCATATAACGTCTTATTTTGAAAAGTCATTATACAAATAACTGCAGTGTACATTAACGTCGGAATTTTTGATGTAGGAATACAAGTGCCTGTAGGTTCTGTAATTCTATACTTCAAGTGTTCTAACCTAAATCAATAACAGCAAGAAAAGAGTGAGGAGCGACGAACAAGCGACTAAGAATCTCACATAACAATCGCGAGTAAAGTGTACACTTTATCGGGTTTCTAATATTGAAATAAGAATGACAAAATTTAATGGACCTTGTTCCTGCGATGGTCGCCTTCGGCACGTAATTTTTGTTAAGAGCCTTCTTACGCAGCAAGTAACTTTACTACAATCACAATCTAAGCAAATTATTTATATAAAAAGATAATCAGTTGATTATCTCAATTTGTGAAATTTCTACAAATGATTGTTTATTTTATTTTTTTTCCCTTTAAATTATAATTAAACGAAACAAACTTTGATCGTACGATCATTGGCTTAATAGTATTTTTTGTTTTTTTCATTTCAATCAGTATTGTGACTAATTGTTTTGAATTAGTAATGCATTTACATAGTTAATGATATGGTAGGTAAATCTAATAAAAATTTTAATTTCTAGTCACTAATATGTATGCAAACTTATATATGTAAGAGAATCTATAATAAATTTGAAGAGAATTTCAAGAGATAATTATATATAGAAAGACAAATGCAAATGCAATGCGATGTTGTGATCCGCTTGATACAATCAACCAGTTATACGAATTGGGCAATTTGGTAAATCGGACTTGTATAAGTGCTTTTAAATGATTTCTCGAAATGCTTCTCATAAATTTTACAGAGTTATTGTTCGACGTTTGTATGCATACATGGAAGGTTTATGAAATCTTTCAATCTTTCATAATGTGATTTTTAGGTTTTTTTTTTATAAGGTTTCGATGCCAGAAGAGAAAATCGAAATCGAAATCGAAATAATTAGTCAATTGAATGGTATTGTAAGCCTTTAGTTGATGTTCTGTGTATAAATTTGAAACGACGGCAAGATGATCGCAGCAGATCGAAGCAAAATGGATGGATGGAGCATGAAGGTCTTTTCTTATTCCAAATTCACCGTTTAATCTCTTGACTACACTCCAGTGTGTAATTTTTTCGCTACTTCTACCTAACGTTGATTCTCTTTGAGTCTTTATCTCAAAAATCCGTGTTCTGTCAATTCGATTATCTTTCAATTTTTAAATCCATCTTCATTTCCTTGTTTCCTTTCGTTCTTATTCTCCTACTTTCAATTGTGCCACGTCGCCCTTTTTCTTCTATCGGTCAGTTTATTAACGCTCTCTGTTTTCTATTAATTCCCTCCTTTTACACGTTAATCTTCATACCTATTTTTTCATTCCTTCATCTTCTTAGGCGCTGATTATCTAAAAAAATCTATCTTTACTTTATTAAGGCTTACCTATTACTGTTATCTTTCCCATTCTAGATTTCACCCCACATACCTTCACTATGTTCCTGCTATGCTATCCTATGCTATCATTGTATACGCTGTTGGCCCCTTCTCCAATACTCCTCCCATTCTGTTTCTACCTATTCTCCCGCCCTTTTCCCAATCATTGTCCATCTCATTCTATCTCAATAGCTAGGTAAGTCCTCTAATCACTTTCTTCCTTTCTCATTCATATACATTCGTCTATCTTTCTATCTTCTTATTCTCCTGTAGCTCTATTTCCCAAGCTTTTCTGCTCTCCTATCTATATGACGTTCTCATCATCTGTCCATCCGTCCACATCAACTCCATATAATCTGTCTTCTACTCGACTGTCTGTATTAGCCCCACGTACCTTTTCATATACTTTGTATTTCTCGTTCGCCATTTCCTTTTGCCGATTCCCTATTTACTATTAATTATATATTTAAGCTTTCACGTTCTTGTGCAAACTTGGAGTAGAGTGCATGTAAAAGTATTCTAAAAACAAACTGTAAAATATCACATACACATATATCATGTTACATATTTATTATATATTATAGCGTATAGTGTATACCGTATGTAAGAAAATTCGTTTCAACGAGGAAACGACGAAAAATTCAGAGTCCAAAAATGAAAACGAAATAAAGTTTGTGCGATTTTCTTTATGATTCTGTTAAACG
>KK502456.1:428032-447662 GCA_000688735.1 Glossina austeni
TTCTTCTTCTAATCACTAAGAAATTCGACACACATTTCGCTTTAACCCATTGATTCAAATCAAAAAAAAAAATAAATAAATAAATAAATAAAATTGCATCGCATTCATCGATTCAATGTTTTTCATTAGATAAATAGAGTTTTTCCTGTCATTTATAATTCCTTTTTCCTTTTTCTTTCTTCTTTTCCATTTTCTGTAAAAAGAAAAACCTGTAGTTAAGAAACAAAATGGTCACAATGCCCAGAATGGCAAAACTTCCATCACAGACCGTAAGTTTACGTATTATTTTATTCAAAAATCAAATAAAATTCGCATGTTGCCTGAGACTTGGATTCATTGAAGACTTTGTTAACTGATTGCAGAACAACCAAAAAAATTCATCCAAAAATTTCATCTTACATGCAAGAGAAAAAAACCACAAAGAGACCAAAAACAGTTCTATGTATGTTAAGGACGTCTCTTCACAAAGCGTTCTAATTAGAAGGTTCGAATTAAGATTTCGTTGCTCAGTGATCTTGTAAAGAAGAATTTTTTTATTAAGTAAGAACTTTTAACATTTCCGAATGTTCGAGAATAGCCCTTCTCGAGCAAGAGTCTGCCAACGGGCAGCACTGCAGTTGTGTGCAGTTGATTAGAATCTCTCTCTCGTTGAAACACTATCAGTAAAGGGTTGCGGCGCGTAACAAGACTACGCGCTTGCCTTTAGGTTCCAACGAATCTATAAAACGAATTTTCGATCTGAAAGTTTTGAGTAAGTCTTAGGGCTCTATATAACCTACATTTTATACTCTAATAGGTCCTGTTTCAGTCCTTCTGAAAGGAATTGTGAGCGCATTGCTTTCAGTTTTACACCTAATCTGCACCCGTTAACTAAGCAACTGCTTACCAAACTCCCACTTTTTATTTCAATTTTGGGCGAATGAAATGCAACAGTGGACTTGCTGGTAAACGGATGTGTCTAAACTCACTTGGAATATTTAACTGCTCGTGGAGTGCGTAGATTTTATAAGCGTCTCCTGGATTTATTTGTCGGTATTGTAATCAAGAAAGATGTGTTTATTGTACCGCCCTCTTTACTTAACGGGTGCATAGAACACAATCCTTACCTTTAAGCGGATAAAGGCATACACGCTGATCAAATACACAAATTTTCAAAACGCTATGTCATTTCAAATTTCGAGTCATCTTTCAATTGCCAGTATATGTAGAAGTGCCGTTGTGACGGAATTCGACAAGATTTTCAGACATGCTTCGATGCATCTATGCATTTGCATAATGTATTGAGATATTACGTTGACAGACTTTTCTTTAACTTTGCATATCCCGACTGAGCCATCGAGATTATCTTTACATCGAATCTTTTGCTTGACACTATTATGTAGCACTGCGTAAATTTGAAATTAAAGACAATAAAAATTCGGATTTTTGTTCCTTCAATAGCCGGCAATAGTCAATGTTCGTTATTGGTAGCAGGTAAAAGAGATAATAGATATGTTTATATAACTTGGAGTGGTACACTAATTACTTATGCGCACTTTATCGAATCTCTAAGGCGTCCTTCATGCTTCTATGAGGACTCACTTCTCCAAAACTGGATGTGAGAAAACCAAAAAAAACCAGGCAGCCCTTCGAAATTAAATGCATACCTCAATACCTATGCTTTGAATTTCAACTGTCATCTTGTATGGGGGATGAATTGGTGACGAAAATATATTCAAGGTCTCATACGACATAGTTTTTGCACGATGCACTAAGAATTGGAAAACTTCATAAAAATCTATCAAAGATTTAAACTGAGATCAATTCAATCAAGAATCAGTATTAGTTCACTAAAAGGAAGTAAACTAATCAGTCTATCACTTGTTATTTTGCTCAAAACCCATCGAACGGATTAGGGCATTTTATTCATTTTTATTTGTTTTACGTACAATTAAATAATTTGAAGCCATTTAACAGAGGACCTTAGTAACGATAATAAGAAACAAGTAAGAAAACTATATTTGGCTGCGGCTCCCCATGAGCTATTCTAAAAACTCGCCGAAAAAAAGGAAAAATCAAATTTCTATACTTTACAAAGTTGGGTGGGCGTGGCTAATTTTTTCTATCTATGTAAAATAAATTGTGCATATCTGTTACTGATATCTCCTTTTTTGCGACCATGAGTACCTTTACTACAGGAATGAACAGACTGGAGGACAGATGGACTGACAAACATTTCCGGAAATTACTTTTGATATTGGTCAGTATTATGTCGACTTTATAGGGTCCCTGACTGTCTGGGTGCTGGAAAGGTTTTGACAGAAAAAATACAATTTTAGTATTCTATACTATTGAGTAGGTGTGGCCGATTATTTCCATTTTTGTACAGCTACTATAAAACCACATACCACATAGAATGTAAATGCAAATTTTGATCGTTGTATCTCTTGTGGCTTAATGAGCAAAAAATCAATTTTCTTTTCACTTTTGAAAAACGCTTTGGTCGCAGGTTGTGTTGTGCTCGTCCCCTTTAACCGATTTGTTCCATTTTCAGTACCAATCTGCGTGAAAAAACTTCCAACATTTCTGCCGAATTTGAAGCCGATACTTTCCGTTTTTTCGAAAGGAAAAGGTTAACCACAGACGTTACAAAGACAGACAGACAGACAGACAGATAGATGTACATGTTTAAATCGGTTTAAAATATGATGCTCATCAAGGTTATATATATTTTATGAAGGCTCCCTGATGCTTCCTTCTAGGCGTTGCAAACGTTTCAACAAAAGTATATCAGAATCAGTTACGAAAGGCCTTTGTGCGACCCTCGGAAAGAATCAAATTATGTTTGATCAGTTATAACAAATGCACATAAAGTCATAGCAACTTTTCTTAAGTACGTGCGATTTTAAGCCAACTGTTCCACGGGAAAGTGCATAGAAAAATTTCAACGACATATAAAAATCGATCGTCTTAAGTCTATTTAAAGCGGTCTTCATAGCCTTTACGTTGTTTTATTATTGATTGCGTTTCTCTGTAGATTTCTTCTAAGATTTCTTTCTAAGAATATTCGAACGAACACTTGACACCAAACATTGCTTACTTTCCCTATCTCTTAGGACGATTAACGACAATGTCAGGGCCTACAGCCTCCGCCTCTTGGTAATATAATCAAAGCTGTCTTTCACTCGTTTGAGTTTTAATCGGTTTTAATCAGCAAATGCAAATGCTCCACTTATGACACTCGCTTATTCTCATTCATACGCATGTCTGCAATTAAATAAAAAAAGAAAAAAAGAAAGAAAAACCGAAAACAAAGCAAAAAAAAAACTCTGCATGTTAACGTCATTAAGCAGTAGGTCACGAGTAGTAAATTAAATATACAATACTTTTGTGATTAATGTGAGAAAAAATAGACTTCATTGAGTTCAATTAAAAATTAATAAAGCATTTTCGCACTGCTCGTCTTCATATATGGACTCATGTATTGCTTTAGTTTACTATTACAATTGCTTCTCAAACGTTGCTCTTTTCCGTATAACAATTTTCTTGTTTGTTTGCTTTGTAGAGGAGGACTCTAATGTAGACTACGATGTTGAACTTGATGCTAGATTTATTGTAGCTGCCTCAACGGTATTTTTATCAATGTCTTTAAAAATACTAAACGAAATTGTTGATTACATTAGAAGAAATCCAAATATTCTCAATAGTATTGATAGGCAATTAAATGAGTTTATGGTAAGAAGATAACCAATTAATTATATTATGTATGTACAAGAATTTTTTAATATAGGGTGTCTGACTACGCGCGCCTCTCCACAATACTATGATTCAGTAGATCACGTCTGGCGGTTCGTTCGATTTTAATCTTCTTATACGCAGGCAGACTTAAGTCTTTACGCAAAAACTGATCGTGAACTTATTCATCCAATGAGAAGGAAGGGTTCTCTCTCGTTAATCATAACTTATCGTTAATCGTATCGTATTTTGTATTTCTATATCGCGGTGGCGAAATATTCAATAATTCGCTCATCGGAACACTAATAATAATAATAATAATAAAAAAAAAAAAATCTTTTACTAAAAGTGCGATGTAATATAAGATTTGAATTGATTTCCAAGGTTGAATAATTTACAAATACTTTTAAAATGCGTTGAGAAAGGTTAAAATGAATATGGAGCGCTCCTATGATAAGACCCTATATTACATTTTTTGCAAGGTTACTTACGATGATCAAATTCAATACAAAAAAAAAACAAACTTTTTTTCTGTTTTATTTCGTTTTAGTGCCAGTTTCCGCCAACGAGGACCCAGTTTTACATACCGTCCAGACTGTCGGCCGTCTCTCCAACAAGATATCACGTCGCGTCTATAGAAATGTATCGCGACAAATCAGAAAAGTCCAAAAAGGCAACGTAAACGATTATTTAAGCTCCTTAATAGCTGCGCTTAAGTTGCATCAATACATCAATTTTATTAATGCCTCGAAGGGTACAAATGTGGAACAATCTACCTTAAATGATAGCTCATCGTCGAGCTCAAACAACTGCAAGACCCCGACGCCACAGAAGTGAACTATTAACTACATGCTCATTAAAAAAAAATAAAATAAAATAAAATAATAATAATTAATATATAAATAAACAATAATTGCATTTTAAGAATACATGAAAATTTAAACAAAAAAAAAAAAACAAAAAAAGAAAAAGAAAATTGAGCTGAAAAAATGTAAAAATTTAGAAAAAAAAAAACCTAGAAGCGAATCTTCTCTTTGTGTTTGAATTAGAATTGTGCTTGCATTGAATCTACAGTTATCAGTGTTCTCAGTTTTCTCTTTTCCTTTCATACACATTTGAATTCTGCCCTCATGTGCGTCCATATATGCTTACGTTATGCACTTTCTTTGTTTCGTCGCGTGTTATGCGCTATATTTTTAATAAACTTTTTTGTCGCCGCCTCACTAGAAGGCAAAGTTCGCAGGAGAAAGAATAATACGCCACATGTTAGTTATTAAGTTACGCCATTGTGAATGATTATCATTATCATTGTCATTATTAAGCATGCTTATCCATTTTATCCCCCCCCCCCCCCCCTTTTTTTTTTTTTGTAATAAATCTATGAAAACAATTATATATATATATATACAAATAAAATTATTAAAAATTTAAAAAAAAAAAAGCAATTTTATTACTTTATTGCATTTTTTTTGGGGTTCGGAAAATTCAAGTTTCATAAAAAAAAACTACACTTATATTTTATATCAGTTTCTCTATAATGAATCAGACGCGGTTCGTAAGACAATATTCGCTTTCGCGAGCATAAAATATGAGGAAAAAAAGGAAATGGATTAGTAAGAGTAAAAGAAAGTTCAGCCCTTTGGCAAAGGAGTGCACGCATCGTCATGATGGAGACTGATTCAGCATCGCTCGCTTTGTGATTTTCACTTTAAATATTTAATAGATTTAATGAGATCTGGTAAATAAACTGTTATGCTACCATTACGAGTTAGCTTTTCCTACGATCCTTTAAAACCAGTGCCTTTTTCCATAGAAAAACGTAACCCTTTGTTTACTTTTGTGCATGTTTAAGCTCGCACTCTCATCGTATTCACGTAAGAATTACAACCGGTTTTGAAAAAATATCGCAAAATTTTTCTTCTTTTTTTTTTTTTGCAATAAATCGAGGCGATTTTTCTTGGAATAACCTTGAGGTTAAGGATGTGAAAGATCCGCATACTATCTTGCCGGACTAAATGGGAGTAAAATATGTTGATATGTTGCAATGCCCCAACAATGCCTGACTCTTACAATAAGAAGCGAAATAATCTCGTTTTATAGGTTTTTTCGTGGCATCGTTGTCTTCCGTCTATTGCTCGTATTTATCAAGGCAGCGATTTACTTTCATATATATGGTAACTAAGTGCGCTGAATCCTCGTCAAATATCATTTAATTTCATCGCTTTTTGTCAAAATAAAAATAAATTATCGTGAAATCGATGTAAAATATATATCGCGAGAAAAATGCACTGACAGTCGCAAATCGCATTTATCGCAACACAACAATTTTCATACCGCAGTATGTGTATCGTAGCAATCTGCTAAGAAAATTGACGCAAGTCCGGTTCAAAGGAAACGTAGGTATGATGGGTACATGTTGGCGGTACGTTTACACTTTCTTGCTTCCTTAAAAGTAAAAGCAAGAAAGCATGCAACACCTGATTATGGTAAAAAGTATAAATTTCAGAAATTTTATCATGTTTTAGGCGAAAATTGTGACCTTTCCAAGCAAGACTTGACGACTTCAAATGATGATAATACGAAAGACTGTACATATTACTGTACGTAACACATGCACATAGATAACAATGTGTGACAATATGTGAAAATTAAAGAATTGCATTCAAAGCTCTTCTGCATTCTAATAAAAGCTTACGGTTAACTTCTGGCTCTTTCTCGTTTTGGCGAACATCCAACTTAGGACCCCTATCCTATGAAAATTGAAAGAGAAAATTAAAACTGAAGGTCCCATGTGCCGTGACAATTGACTGTCTTTATATTAAGCTTAAGAAGAGACCTGCTCCGCAGGCGGATTCTTTCACAACAGACAATAAATAGTCTGCAACTTAGCATAACCGGTCAAACTGTCTTTCGGAGGTCTAGCCGTCTGTACACACGACTATCAAAAAGCTTGGGGAAAAAATAAGTTTGAATGTTTAGAAGTTATATTGGTCCGAGTAGAAATGTGGTGGCGTCTCTCCAACACATGGCTTTAGAATCGTCTAACTCTGGCAATATTAATCTCATCAAATCGTACAATAAAGCGCGTGAAAGACTCCATAAATAGTCCATAAATGATTAAAAATAATTAATTCAGTTATTAGCAATTGCCGCTTGAAATATATCCGATTGACCAAAGCGATAACGTTTCGCAGCCTTGGAAAAAAATTCGTTGTGTTTATAGAACTTTTGGACATTGGAACGGTAAAGTTGTACCGTATTCTGGTCGACTAATCTTTGATAAAGCCGACCGCCGAAATTCTTCAAAAGACCGAACGTTCGGAAGAGCCGAACGTTTCGTGTTACGGTATCGATGCGGAGTTAAACACTGACCAAAAAACAGTTATGAACCACTTCCAGAATCACAGAGTTAACGGCGAGTTAAGTTAAGATCACATACGGCAGTAATGTGCGAAAAATGTCCTTGTTTAAGATGGATAAGCCTCGCTACAAAATGAACGTTGACGTCTCATAAAGTATTTGTGTTTGATTGGGTTGGAAAGCAATCACACATCTCATCTAGTCAGTCAGAGGATTGATTCCTTTCGCTATTGTCGATAACTAATGCGATCAAAGCCCACAATTGAGATAAAACGTTGGGAACGTTCTCTTGATGAGAAAATGCATTGCCTTCCATTAAGACAAAGCCAGACCACAGACATCTTTAACAGCTGGACAAAAGTCACAAAAGCTTAACTGAAAAGGTTCGCAACGTCGGGGCTACCGTTTGTTTTGCTCTCTACAGAGCTCTCTTAGGCCTTTGCAAACTACTTGGTTCAGTTTTTTAGTCAGAAACCCCACAAGATCCACATGGTGACGACCTAATGATTTTGGACTTATAAAAGTTCATTTAAAATTTGGGAAAAATGTGTTTTTCTATTGTGAAGAAAAACTTTGGAGAATTTTGGAGAATGGCATGAAATGTTTACTCGACCTATCAGAAGGAGGACTGCCAGACCCTCAATTACTCAATTAATTCAATCACAATAACTGCTTACTTTAGTTAACACTTGAGTTTCGCTTTTGCTTATATAAATAAATATATGACACAGAAAACTGACTTCAAGTTTTGAGTACTCAATGAAATGCCTTCTGCGAGATCGCTAAATTCAATGAAGAAGACTTACGACGTAGTGATGTTCTATCGAAAATTACCGTGTGTGTCATGTGAGTCATGTAAGGAATTTAAGGAATGTCGCGCTACGATTGAAGACTTACTTGGCCTTAGTCGACTGTTAAAACAATGATGTCGTTGTTTAAGCTGACGGGAGATATCTTGGGGCTTAAAATTTTTTATAAATTCGTTAGTAGAACCTTGGTATTCGTTTTACATATGATTCATGAAGTTCGTATCAGTTGGGCATCAGTTCAGATCGATTTTCGTCTTTCCCAAAATTTATAGAATGACTTTTTGCCAGGTAGTCCAAGTCGGGTATGCTTAAGTGCATTCCGAATTTGAAACTGGCCAAGAACTTATATATTTTACGGGGCTTTAAATGTTTGGTTCTGCGCGTTACAAAGGTGTCGAAAAAAAATTTTGATACATTAGAATATTGGATAAGCGTAGACAGTTTTCCCATATTTGTACTACCTGCACAAACCTGCTGTGCTACCTGCACAGCCTCACCCATAGAATACACGTTCAAAGTTTTAGAGGGTTATCTGCCGTAGGGGCGACGAGCAATGAGTAAAACACCAAATTTTTATTCCTTTTGAAAAACAGAGGTGTTCTCAGTTTACGTGCTGCTGTACACACGTTTCATTCAACCGATTTGGCCCATTTTCGATACCAGCCTGTATGCGCGAACTTCCAATGTTTCTACCAAACTTAAAGACGATGACTTCATTTTCACACGCCCGGGGAATGTTTACAACAGACATTACCTAGACGGACGGATGGACATGCTTAAAGATTCAGAATTTGATGCTGATCAACATTATATGTATTTTGTAGGATTTCTGGACCTTCGTTCTGACCGACGCGGTGCAAATGTTTCGACGGAGTGAATATACGACTCATCTTCCGGCGATGCATGTTAAAATATTGAATAATTTAATAGCGTAGCGGGACCGCACCAGTTGTGGTACTGGGCTATATTAAGTTTATGCGGATGCATGCAACCCCCAGAAGAAGTTGAGATAGACCCACACTTTTTCTATCCGTTTGTTCGTTTTGTATTCTTGTGTGCAATCCGGCGGCACATTTTTGAGATATTTTGATGAAATTGAATACAATGACAAGAGTTTCGCCTAAGCTTTTGAAAATCACTGTTGGAAATGGGCCATCTTTTTATCCACTACCCATATAAGGCCTCATTTTGAAAAGACGTTAAAAGAATATCTGCAAGTTGGTGTAGAGTATTTTATGGTTGGCCGTGGTTCACTACAGTGCTTTTACTTATTATACCCATCATAGAAGAACGAGAGGTATATTCATTTTGTCAATACATTTGCAACGCCCACAAGGAAGCATCAGAGACTCCACAAAGTATATATATTCTTGATCAGCATCAAACTCTAAACCGATTGAAGCATGTCCGCCTGCCCGTGTGCTTGTGGCCATTCTCCAGGCCACAAACATGAAGCTATCGACTTCAAATTTGGCAGAAACGGTGGAAGCTCCTGCAAGCAGATTGGGCCAAATTGGTTGAAGGACACGCCCACAGCACCATGTAAACTGAGAATACCTTCGTTTTTCAAGAGGAATGAAAAACTGGTTTTTTGTTCATTACTCATAAACTAAAGCAGATAAATGTACAAAAATTTGAAACCATATTCTATGGGCGATGCTGTAGCAATTTTGGTCAAAAATGGAAAAAATTGAACACACCCACCCAATATTATAGTGTATCAAAATTTAATTTTATTTTCAATGCATTTATAAGACACGGAAGCAAGCTTCATCAACTTCATGAAGTATGCAAATTCTTGTCGAGTTGCAAATTTGAAATGCACGTAGACATGTCCATCTGTTTGTCTGTCCATGTGTCTGTTTGCGTAACTTTGTGGTATTTGTGGTTTTCCCGTTAGCGAAAATTTGCAAAAGAATTTGGAACTGACTTAAAGTTTTCAAAGGACACGCCTACAACGCCCACAAGTCTCTACGACAAAAACTTTTATTTTGACAATAGAAGAAATCAGTTGCGCTTACTCTATATTATAGGGCCTGAGAATTTTGTTCTTTTATTTCTTTCGGGCAAACGGTGATGGGTATAGAAGATTCGGTCCCGACCGACTTTAATTTTCTTACTTCTGTTAAATAACATAACGTCGAATCTGGATCGATATAGGAGTCGCTGTAAGAGATACGATATCGACATATGGTCGACAGGGGAGTGAAAAGGTTTAATATAAATAAATGTGTTACTTGAACCGCTTCAAAGGTAATCTTTTAAGACTTAGCGAGAAAATGAAAAATTTAGTATTAAAATTTGATAATACTTTGTAGATATGAACCGATAGCCTAATAATTTCATTCGTGTAAAAAATTGTAATAATAAAAATTAATACCTTATAGATAGTTTGTATGTTCGCTTGAATTGGTGAATATTCCGTGCGAATATAAATACCTTTCTTAGTTTCTCTTCAAATATGAAGAATATATATGGAAAAGTGGATGATGGATAGTTCCAATTAGGCGAAATCATCCAAAACTCGTTAACTAAATTTAATCGAAACATTTTGGTTAAAAATAAAGTTTTGGAAAGCAGACGCATAAGCAAAAATTTAAATGTACAGGTAAACGAAAGGTCTTGGGGCCTTCAATCATTCAGGAATCACATTTAATATCCATAGTGACGAACGCATTCTGCAGCATTTCGATGACTCGGCTTTTAGTGCATGCGATGGCGAAATGTTTATTTAAAACAAATGATTTTTATTTTGCTTTCGTTCAATATTTTATAATATTGCAACTGTTTGTGGTTAAAGGCAACAAACAGCACGACTTCAAAGTCCACGCAACACACACATACGCACACGTACGCGTATACGTACATGTACATAAGCAAACGGTTTGGCTTTTGAGGTGTTCTTTAAGAGTAAAACATCTCGAAATATAAAGTAATGTTTATTATATGCGTGTGTACGTACGTACCAGACATGTGTTTCTATATATATCAACTTGTCAGGCATGCCAAGCTACTGTACGAAAAAAAAAAAAAGAAAAAAAAAACAATTTCTTTACTTATAAAATTAAACGTTTAATATAAAAATAAAATAATAAAAAAAGAAAAGAATTGAAAAATAAACTCGTTGAACGAGTTGAGTAAATATAAACCACAATTGGGTCTCTGCTTGCTAGGAAGCTCTGCTGATGATCATTTGGAAACATGCATAAGCATACATAGACACACACACACACACACATGCAGTTCAAATAACACTAATGATCATCTCCACAGTTTATGGTGCGATTTTGCTCTAAAAAAGAGATATTTTTTATTGCTTCTTGCTTGCGGTTATCCAACGATATGAAGTAACGTATGAAATAACAACTGGGCTTTACCTTTTATAGAAAACAAGAAAAAAGTCCTAAAGGTTTAGATGTGTTTTTGTTTTTTTTTTTTCTTGTTTTTTGTGCTTTTTATTTATTTCTTACCATAAATTGTTACGTCTGCATAGGTAAGCAGCAGAACGAGAATTTGTGGACTTTGAAATAAAGGTTTCCTTATTTATATGTACACGTATTCGATATTATCGTAAATGTATTTTATCCATCTCTCTACCTTCGCGTGTCCACCTTAGTTTTTATGGACTTCTGCAAGTTGAAATTTTTATTTATTTTGAGATTTTTCTGATACGTTGTCCGTATTTTGGCATTAATTATAATTTTGAAACTAAGTTTTTTCCTTTGCTTTTTATTTTCCACGCTTAACATGAAAATGAAAAATGCTTTTGTTATGCTAACGAACTGCGTTTTAACAGGTAATCAAGATTTTGCTTAAATACAAAGGAAAAAGAAGAAGAAAAGTGAAAGATGTAAGAAAGCTTAGTCATCTGTGATGGATAGTCATCATCTTAATGGTTCTGATAATTGCCTAATGGGTAGCACTTTCACAACGAGCATTTAAAGGCAATCGTTAAACATTGGTGTTACGTTCAAAACAAGCGCTTGTTATGTTATATTAAAAGAAATATTCAGAAATTCCTCACAAGCGATTTATTAGTTTGTTAGACATTTTAAAAGACGCATAAGAACATGCACTGAGGATATTCTAATGCGCGTATATTTTTGATAAGCATGAATTCCAAAATCGATTTTGGTCCCTCTGTCCTTATCTGCGTCTATCTATTGGCCGTTTCCTAAACTCACTCACGACCACGAAATTTCGTCTTGACGAACAAGTTTGTTTCCATATCTTTTCTTCCTTATTCTTGTTAGATGAGATTGAAAAACAGTTACATTCATCAATGGCTTCGTCTACGAATACCAAAAAAGCAATAATTGCTCCTTTTTCTGCCAAGTAGTAGCTTGAAAACTTTTTAGATTTATATTTACGGCTTTCAATGAACTCTGAAATTTTTCCTTCACAATGCCCTCATATACCAAAATCAGTTTATTTGGCGAAACGCCCATTTTTTATAACTAAAGAAGTAAAAGTACTATAGTGGGAGGCGGCCCACCATTAAATAGCTTACACTGCCCTAGAGTTATTCATATAACGACTTTTCAAAATGGGGCTTCATATGGGAAATAGATAAAAAAGTAGTCCGATCCGAACCATTTTCAATAGCGCCCGTCCTTGGACCAGAGGAAATCAATCAGTGGAACAAACTTTATCAAAATATCTGAAAAATTGCGATCGGTAGGTTAAATAAAAGAAAATAACACGGTCAGACGGACAGACAAGCTTAATATGAGCAATCAATATTAAAACACCAGTGGTGTAGGGTATACAAAGTCGTAGTATGTAAGTATGGTTTCTGATTTGGACTGCTACGTATACGTTGCAACCAACTTGGGAGGAGGTTCGATTTTCAACATATGCTTGGTACCACATGTAATGAGTACTAAACAAACCGGCGCAAGTCGAATATTGCTTCCTTTTTACGCCGTCAGTTGTAATACAGAGTATATTAGGTTTATGCACATGTATGTGGCATTTAGAAGAACCTTAAATAAATTCTTTTACTATTACTACACCACTTGATTCAAGTTTGTCTGCCCGTCTGACCGTGTCGCATATCTGCCCATGTATTCTATAGCTCGTAGTGTTTAAGACATTTCAACGAAATTTGCTACACCGATATTTTTTTTCTTCACGCAAGAGGCAAACCTAAAATTGAAAAATGGATTTCATTGAATCACTTTTAGGACCACTTCTTCTAAAAATCCTCTGAAGCCTTCTGAACCTCCATCACACGTCAAACGCAGTCGATACAATATTTTACGGAAAAATTAAAGTAAAACAAAGCAAGTAAAAGAAAGGTAAGAAAATGAAATTTGGTCGGGACCGAATCTTTTATACCCTTCACTGTTTACCTCAAAAAAAGACAAAAGAAGTAAAAGAACAAAATTCTCATGCTCTACGGTATGGAGTGGACGCAGTTGATTTCTCCTATTTTCAAAATAAAAGTTTTTGTCGTAGAGGCGTGTCCTTTGAAAAGTTTAAGTCAATGTTTACCACAAATACTGCAAAGTTACGCAAACAGGCAGATGGACAGATAGACAGACGGACAGGCAGACATGTTTACGTGCATTTCAAATTTCCAACTCGACAAGAATTTAAATACTTTAAGGGGTTTTTGAAGCTTGCTTCCGTGTCTTATAAAGGCATTGAAAATAAAATTTAATTTTTATACACTAGAATATTGGATAGGTGTGGTCAATTTTTTCCATTTTTGACCAAAATTGGTTTCAAATATTTGTACATTTATCTGCTTTAGTTTATGAGTAATGAACAAAAAAACAGTTTTTCCTTCCTCTTGAAAAACGAAAGCGTTCTCAGTTTACGTGGTGCCGCGGGCGTGTCCTTCGATTGATTTGGCCCATTTTCAATACCAACCTGTATGCAGGAGCTTCCACTGTTTCTGCCAAATTTGAAGTCGTTAACTTCATTTTTGCGGCCAGGAGAATGTTTACAGCAGACATTATACAGACGGACAGGCGGACATGCTTAAATCGATTTAGAATTTGATGCCGATCAAGTACATATATACGTTGTGGGGTCTCTGATGCTTCCTTGTGGGCGTTACAAAGGTTTTGACAAAATGTATATACCCTTTGTCCTTCGATGATGGGTATAACAACTAAGGACATTATAGTTAGGTAAGGCCGACCCTTATATAACCTACATTAGTTCGCCTAGTGAAGTTATTCACCATTCGCCATCCATCCAATCTCGAAAAAAGTGTCAAAGTAATAGTATTTCGGCATTCTAAATTGGTATGAAAACTTTCGACCGGCTGGAGCAATTTTTGAACCCTCTCATATAACGAAAAACTGAAGACGGACAGACAGGCTTAGATCAATTCAGATAATGATTATGAATCGATTGGTGTAATAAAAGGTGGGTCCATCATAGGCCCTTCTTCGTGTTACATACGACCGCACTAAGTACCGCACCTGTACCACAAGTGGTGTAGGGTGTAATTACTTGTGCTGAATTTTGAATATTTGAGCCTCTTAGGCTCAACCATTCTTCTGGTAACTAAGCCTTTATTTGCAAACAGGTCTTGCTTTTAATACACAGTTCCATAATAGCAAGTTCTTGTAACAACAACAAAAATAAGAATTGTTTGAGACAATGTGGAGTAGAGTCGGCCTAGCCTGACTATAATGTTTTCACTTGTTTTTTTTTAATATCTTTTGAAAGATCAATTTTTAAAGCTATTTATGAGTTTCTGAATAACTTTTTTGACGGGTCCAATCTACCGAACAAAAACAGATTTACCTGAACTTCATCATCATCCGTTGTCTTGCATGATGCAATGCATATGACGACTATTCCATTCCTTCTGGCCATTTTCTTACCACAATGAATGTCTCATTAAGCGTACAATGGTACGGACGAAATGCATTAAAGAATTTAATCAAAATTTTTTGCTTTTCCTTGCAGGCTTACAGCTACTCTGAAGAAGGCATACCGCTGAATGAGATTTGTATTCGGTTTCACAGAAATTTTGAGTTTTTATATTGACTGGTAATTCTTTTTTCTCTCATGACGTATGTCATGCCGGCAAAGGCATAAAAATTAAGATTTTGGCTGATGCGTATACACGTCGGCCCAGTTAACTGCTTTCAAAAGGCAATAAATGAAAAAAGTTTTTAGCAGCTTTTAGAGCTTCTCGACAAAAAAACATTAGCTATTAGTACTATGGCATATTAAGTTGATGTGAAAAACTTGTATCGGATCGGACCAATTTTTCTAAACATCTCATCTCCTCTTTGTATGCCAAACATTTCTAATTTTTAATATTTTACAATCTTGCAAATTTGCACCATGTGGGACGATGTTTCGAACCCCACCCCTAAGAACGGTTGTCATGGAAAGTACGCCTTATTTTATCGCGGAATCGAATAGGGGATTGAATCGGGCGATGCTACGAGTTGCTTGATGCACTTTCCCTTATGTCACTAACAGAATGAAGTTCCTCGCTATTGGTGGATTGAACGGCTTAAAAAGTAGTGACGCTGCCAAGAATAGATTTGAAATTTTGCTAATTTAGGATTTGTTTCAGAAAAAGAAAAGAAAAATAGAGCTCTTCAGAATAAAGAAACGCAAAGAATTAAGTTTTCGAACCTCTTCAGAAGTACGCAAAGAGCACAAATTTAGTTTAAAATAACTTCTCTCGCCAAATAACCAAATAAATAAATGAATGAAAGACATGTTGAAATACATAAATAAAAACCTATATGAACATGCACTTGTCGAGATTGAAAGAAGTAGAAGAAAGTTCTGCTCGGCAGTGGCCAAATTTTGTATACACTTGCAGGAGGTATTTGACGACAAAATAAATTTTAGTATCGCACCAGATGTATGTGTAAATGACATTCAGCAAATGAAGCTATCGCATCTGTCTGTCACGGTGTCCGATGCGGCTCGGGTACCCAAAAAGCACCAGAACTAACATCGTAAACAAATTATAATAAAATTACGAGTAACAAAACATATCAACGATTATATGTAGAAGAAGAACAGAAAACACTAATGCACGATGCACTGAAGATGGGCGATATTGAAATTGACAATCCTTTCAATCTAACGTTCTTTATAAAAATCATTCAAACTTTCATTCCCAAATTATGTGGCTTTACATTTGATCCATGCCGTGCAAGCAATGTTCGCCTTTTTATCGGGGGGTTAGTTTCTTGGGGCACAAAATCACATTCAGATTCGCTAATAGAGACAGTTTTGTCGAAGCAAACTTAACGCTAAGAGTGGCAAACGGCGTGAAAGACATCAAAAGGTATGTGATACGTGAAATTCACTCAGAGAAGTATGAACCGGATACGTTCTTACTTATTACTCATATTTCGCAGCCAGAAAAGTATGCGGAATAGTGGAGTTTTTCAGTTACTGCCCATCTATTCATTTGCCGCGGATGCGGGCTCGAAACCTAATTGCAGTGTACATTACTTTTTGAATTTCATAAAGCAAACACATTCCTTGCCGTATAAAGTGAGAGAAGAAAATTGTTGCAAATTACACACAACAAGTGTTTGTTGTGGAAGGGACTTTTTTTTTCAATCAATATATTGAGACACGGTGTCAGTTTTAATAATCATTTCAAACTTGAGCTAGTTTCTTCTTCTTCTTTTATTTTAAAGTTATTTTAGAAGAATGTGTTCTCCAGAAGCATGCGACTGTATGGTCTAGCGGTAAGGACGTGCGACACTTTGCTACATAAAGATCGAATTTTGATAGAAATACGAGGAAGTGAAGGCAAGTTTTTTACAGAAGCAGAAGAAGAAGAAGAAGAAGAATTTTCTGGCTTTTGCAAGGTTGAGATTTTCAAGTCGTACAAAAATAATAATTTTTTTTGATTTTTGTATTTTCAAATGCCTGCCATTGTGCGCTAACGTCCTCCCCTTGAAATCGCGGTTGTGTGTCTTGACCTGTTTTACCCCTTAGTTGAGATATATGAAAATTAGAAACTAGTTGATTCGATTGTACGGGTCACATATCTGTTTAAAAGAGCAATTCTGACTAGAGCCTTCTGTCGAACATGAAGATGGCAGTAATTTATCCACTAGACTATGTAAACTAGACTCATGAATATTTCGAGATAATTTTGACTGCAAATTGCATCGAGATAAAGTTTGCTGCAAACCTTTACCAGGACCAGATAAAAGTGTGCATTGGCAATAATCCTAGTCAATCACATACAAGGCGTATACAATTAAGAAACCGCTTTGGGAATTTGAAATATTTTCCGGATGAATATAAATTTCTTACCTTTCTCCTGTGTTTGTCTTATATTCTATCCCGGTTGTACATATACGGTTGTAGGCTACCGGCTGTAGGTTTTACGTAAGTTTTAGGTGGGAGCTCGTTTAAAAATGAGACGATACAATAATAATTTCTGCTTACGTTAAAAATCAAAACATAGACAACGTACTGTTTATACGATAAAATATATGAATAAACGGAAGCTATTTGGTGGCTACTGACACATTAGTATCAAAGCAGGCTTAAATTATTTTTTTGGTTTCGCCAGCACCTTTAACCTAAACCAAGCATAGAGAATCGCAATCGTCGTGAATTGTATTTGGGTTCACCATCAAACCTTGTTCTGACCCCCGCCGTGATATGGAAATCAAAATTGGCCCGTTAACGAGTTAAAGTTGCCCACCTCTTTTCTAAACGGTACTTCACAGATACGATATTTATAGCCGAATACGTCGATAAGCTTTGTAAAAATTCGTTATTTGTGAATAGCGAAGACTTTCCCAATATTTCGTTATCTTATAATTTCGGGAGGCCTTCTAAAATTATATTAAAAGTATTTCAAGAAATAATTCCAAGAGTTAAGTCATGTTTTTATATATTTATTTATTAATTATTTGATTTTTTTAGTCAAAACGCTTACAACCCCCAGAAGGAAGCGTCAGAGACCCCATACCATATATATATTCTGAATTGATCTAAACATGTCCGTCTGTCCACCTGTGTGTGTGATATTTGATCGCTTGCAAATTTGTCAAAAAAAAAAAAATGTGAAAATAGCCCAAATCGATGAGAAGGAACGCCTAGACTGCGGCATAAACTGAGCACAGGTCCGCTTTCTGCATTTAATAGATACACCATCAAAATGTTCCCGTATATTCTGCAAAAGTGGAAATCATTAGTCGTGACATTTTTAATTGATTTGCAGACATGTGTCAAAGGTTCGAAGTGTTTGGTGTTTGCTGACGATATGAAAATTGCCCCTCCCATTAATTCTTTCAATTGTATAGCAAACCTTATAGTGTTTTGAATAATCTACTCTTATGTGTATACGTGCGGGGCAAAAGTAATGGTGTGACGCCAAATTTACAAAAGTGTTGTCTTCTTCTTGATCCACTGTAAAGATCCCTGGTTGCTTCGTTTGAAATTACAAGAACATTAACTGATTTAATGGCACTTTGTTATCCTAAGTTATCCTGAGTATGTATTCAGCCTATAAATTAAATGCTCCGTCAATAACACAAAATGGTTCTGGAAATTCTGTGGCCCTCTGTGGCTTATTAAGCGCTTGTGTATTGCACTTTCAAGGCATACGTCAAGTTGCAGATGCCATGTACACCTAATCAACGAAGCTTTTTGCTTTTCTCACATGAATCCCTATCGCGAAGTTACAGTCCTAGGTCTCATCCTTCCGAACTTCTCTAATCCACTAACAAATTTCTCAACAAAGCATTTACATTCATTTCAAAATATTTGCAAATAAAAATGCTTTAGTGGAACTTTCCCAGCCATGCCGACCATCGAATAGATGGGAGGGTAAGAGTGATTCCAAAGAAGTCAATGCATTTCCTCGCTTCTTTCTCTTTCATTTCGCAACATGCATGCGGATCGAAAATTGAACGTTGACTGATGGAAATTATATTCGGCTGGGAACGAATATTTTATATTCGTCACTTTTATCGTAAAAAGCGCTAAGGAAGAGACTAACAAAACAAAATGTTTGTGTTTTATATGGGCGGGTGGGTGTGAATCAGTTTTGTGTAGGATATGCGTGGAATTTTTTTTTTTTTGCTCTTTGCGAACACTTGGCAAAAAATCCAGCAAACAGAATTGTGGTGACTTTTTAAAACACTGTAAGTGTGGCCTTTGACCGATTCAGCTCATTTTCAATGGTAACCTGCGTGCAGGAACTTTCCAGGTTCTTACCAAATTTGAAGCCGATAATTTCATCTGCGCAGCCAGACGAGTGTTTATCGCAGACATTATAAAAACGACCGAACAGACGGACAGGCGGACATGCTTAATTGCATGCAGAATTGGATACTGAACAAGAATATATACACTTTATGAGATCCCTGAAGCTTCCTTCCATCTGCCTGCAGAACAAAAGTTTTATTTAAATGAATACACTAATCATCGGTTCGGTGTTCGGTTGGGCATAAAAAAGAGATGGTGGGTATCTCGAAGGTTAAGCCTAACGCGGATACAAATTTCTCATCTATTATATATATGGGGTCAAATTAATACCAATATTTGATTAATAATATTATGTTGCGATTGTTTGCAAAATTTGTTGTGGTTGCGGTTTGGTTCACACACAGATTTTTAAATCTCTTGATTGAGCAATTTAATCATAATTTAATGAAAATATCAAATTAAAGGAAAAAAGAAGAATAGACATAAAGTAAAGAGACAGAGAGAGAGAAAGAGAAAGAGAAAGAGAAAGAGAAAGAGAAAGAGAAAGAGAAAGAGAAAGAGAAAGAGAA
>KK502456.1:447681-462739 GCA_000688735.1 Glossina austeni
AAGAGAAAGAGAAAGAGAAAGAGAAAGAGAAAGAGAAAGAGAAAGAGAAAGAGAAAGAGAAAGAGAGAGAGAGAAAGAGAGTTCTTTTGGTGTTAACACAGGCATTACGTAATTACTCTTTACTTTAAAGGCATTAATACAAACGCAAAATACAATTTGGACAAAACGAGTAGAGTATGAATTACGAAGAGGCCGATCAATGTATTTGTCTTAAGTACAAATTGCACAAAATGTGAACTAAGCTTAGCATTTGTCTGTCTGTCTCTCTGTCTCTCTGTCTGTCTGGTTTTCTGTTAACAGTCTCTTTAAAAAGCCAATCAGGTCAAGCGTTTAAATGAAGGAATCTGCTGAATAAGTGTCCGATTAGAAAAAAAATGAATTTTCTCAAACTGCGCTACAAAATGTTGTTTACAATTTTAAATATGCCTTTAAAGCGTTATAAAGATTTTCTTATTACAATATCCATCTTAGATTCAAACTAGATCAACTAGATCGGCTCATGCTTTTGTTCAAAGAAAAAAAAGAAGTCAATACCGCCTGCTCTGTGCGGTCTGTGCTGCTGCAATATTATAGAATTTGACACGAGACACGAGCGAGCAAGATTGCAGGACGACAACGGTCCGTGTCGTTGCATTTCCATCTTTCATATCGATGCCACAATTCCTTCCCACCAACACTTGGCCCAGTCAATTGCGGATGGCTCATCCAGGCTACATCTGGTTAATTTTGAAAAAATGCAAAATCGGTTGGATGAACAGTTTGGTGATGTGTCGTTTCATCATCGCTGCATTCATGTATCACCAAGACAACGGTGGCTATGGCCTTTTCTTTTTTTGTCTAGAAATTTAAGATTTTTCGTTGATCAAAAAATAAGAAAATCCGGAAACCTAGTGGCGCTGCTAACGTATGCATGCATAAATCGTTCAAAATATAAGGGGAATTTTTTATTGTTAGGTCGCGACAATCTTCATGAAGACGTGGCAGAAGTTTCATATTGTTCGCTGTGCTCCTTTTAATTGTTGGAAACTTTCATCAGCGATTTTTCAATATGAACGAATTTATTGAATAAAAACTTGATTTTTACGTTCTGTTTAATAAATGAAATCACGTTTGCAGATGCTTTGAACTTGTGTGAAGCAAATAGTGTGACGATGAAACTAGCGGGATGACTAGCAGGGCGTGAGCGATATAAAGTCTTTTTAAAGATGATAAAGAAGTAATTGGAAACAAACTTTGCTGGGAAAAGCATCGAACTCAGTCCGTGATGAAAATTTTAGCACAATCAAGAATATCGGGTTTAGCAGACGATGTAATTGAAATATCAATCGGAACAAGCTAATGGTAGAACGATAAACAACGATTTTCACTTACTTTGTCTACTTTCACGTCTCATTCTGGGATAATTCAATTTTTACACCCGTGCCCGAAGGCTAAGGCAGGTATGTTCATTTCGTTACAACGTTTGCAACGTCCAGAAGGAAGCTTCAGACACCCCGCAAGGTGTTAGCAGCAAGCTCTAGATCGATTTAAGCATGTTCGTCTGTCCGTAAGTCCGTCGGTCCGTCTGTCCGTTTATGTAATTTCTGTTGTAAATATTCTTCTTGCCGCAAAAATGAAGCTGTTGACTACACATTTGGCAGAAACGGTGGATCTTCTTGCACGTAGGTTGCTATTGAAAATGTGGTAAATTGGTAGAAGCATACGCCGACAATGAAGCGTAATCTGGACACATATTTGTTTCTCCAAACTAAAATTTGCGATTTCTTGCTTATTACTCATAAATTATAAAAGATAGAATGCTACAATTTTCGATATTTCCTTTATGGAGGATCCTACTGTTCATGTAAAAAAATGTTAAACACTGGCCACGCCCATACAAAATTATAAGTGATGAAATTTTTTTACGTTTTTCAATTCCTTCAACCTTTTCAGCTTATTACTCATAAGGTAAGTAAGACAGAATGGTGAACACAATTGTGTTCATTCCTCGGAAGGAATATATGTTAAAATAAATATGATGGATCCTACAAGGTGGACAAGTCGTAGGTGGACAGTGTACGCAATTCGGTTTCAAATAAAACGACTTGGACAAGCTAAGTGTGTTAATTTCAAATTAAGTACCGTGGACATCAAGACGTGGTGGAATGATTTTTTCTAAACAATCCCGTCCAGATGGACATAAAATACAAGAACTTATGGATAGATAACGAAAGATAAGGATGATGAGCATAAAATATTTGATTGCGGCTGAATGCAATTTTCTTACTTGTTCTGTATACATACGCATCTGTTGATCGGTTGAATCCATTTGTGTCACACGAGACATAGGTTCTAAACTGTCGCATAGTCTGGCAACCAGAGGTGTTATTGTAAATTTCGCCCCATGCTATAGTCATTGCGATGGCATTTGACGAGTAAAAGTTGGAAAACTTTCCGATCCGTTCACTATACGTTCACTAAATAGCAATTGGGAATATATGAAGAAGATCTTGATTTCTTAAACAAAATGATTGGAAGCGATGAGTAATAATGAACAAGTAAGAAAATGAAGTTCGGTCTGCACCGAATCTTTTATACGCACTGCCGTTATCCTAAAAAAGACAAAAGAAATGAAAGATTTTTCTATTTTCAAAATAAAAGATTTTGTAGTGTAAGCATGTGGGCGTTATATGGGTGTTCTTTAAAATCAATTGAGGTCACAACCAAATTCTTTTGCAAATTTGTAGGCGATATCTACATTTTCGCTAAAGGGAGAATGTTTGCCACAAATACTACAATGTTGCACACACAGACAGATGGACAGACGGATAGGCAGACATATTTAAGTGCATTCAAGGGTTGTAACTGGCGAAGAATTTGTATACTTTTGTGGGGTTTTTGAAGCTTGATTCTGCGCGTTATAAAGTTATTGAAAAAATTATAAAATTTTGATACATTATAATATTGGGTAGGTGTGGTCAATTTTTGCCATTTTTGTACACAAATGCTACAGCATCACCCATAGAATATGGTTTCAAATTTTTGTAGATTTATCTACTTTAGTTTATGAGTGATGAGTATAAACTCAATTTTTCATTCCTTTTAAAAAACAGAGGTGGCCTCAGTTTACGTGGTGCTGTGGGTGTGCCCTGTGACCAACTTGGCCCATTTTCAGTACCAGCCTGCGCCCATGAACTTCCAATGTTTCTACCAAATTTTAAGTTGATAGCTTCATTTTTGCGGCCAGGAGAATGTTTACAACAGACATTACATACTTACACTGACAGACGGACATACTTAAACTGATTTAGAATTTGATCCTGATCAAGAATATAAACAGCTTGCGGGGTCTGTGATGTTTCCTTCTTGATGGATGTAAAAATAGTTAGGATAGTTAGTATGGTTTGTAGGGTGACGAAATAATTGGAATATAGTTTTTTCGGAGACCCTAGTGATTCCTTCATTACAATGAGTGGACTGCATAACCGAGTGATGATGATTGGCTGTTTTTTCAACCTGAAACTCACACTTCGGATGTGGATGATATTTATTTTTAATAGGATCAAAGCACTATGCTATAGGGTTGATGTTTGGGCCGCAGGATCCCATTAGTACATCGTCGTATTCGTCAAAATATCCCAAACATTGAGGCCTATAGGTTGAACATAATTATAAATGCCCAAATGCCGCACAGACAGACGGATAGATTAAGGTGCAGACACGCATCTGAGATCTGAGATAATAATTCTGATTCGATCGGTATAATAAAAGGTAAGTCCATTTTAAATTCTTCCGGGTGTGGCGTACATCAGTCCAAACCGTAAATATTTTATATTACAAATAGTGCAGAGTATAGTGAGAAAGATTTTATATATGTCTTGAGCCGATCTTTTATAATTTCTCCTTTAATGATTCTACGATATTTGATTGCAAGACAAAGCGAAGCTTCACAAATTGGTTGCAATTCACAAGTACTTATACCAGTTAGAAACCATACCCTGCTCCGTGGACAAAGTTTAAGAGCTAAAGGCAAAGCTTCATGTTCAAGCTTTAAATACGTTGAGGCCATTGCGTAGGAGAAGAAACAACAACGAACGGTTTTTTGCTAATTGTAAACGAATCTACGAGCTATCGACTGTTGTAATCAGTTTCTTAAGATTACACCTGACGAGAATGAAGAAGAAAGGGAAAGGAAAAAAAGATATGCAAGCGAATTTGCTATATATATGCTGGCTAAGCATATATCGCTAATTATGCGAATTACTTGAGTATATTTTCTAAAAACAAGGTTTGTATTGGTTTCTTGAACTCGATACATTATGCGAACGTGCTGTCATGCGAAACACTTCGCAAGCTATTTAGCAATGAAGAGCTGCACAGCTGCATGAGCCTTAGCATCCCTTGCAAACAATTATTGTAAGGAATGGGCGTCGATTCGAATTCAAGCGCCCGCTTGCGTTGACGACGCTACGCAACTGGAAATTGACTTTAGCATAGGAAAAATAAAGTCCTTATGTGCGAATCCAATTTTTCCCAAAACAAATTTAAATAAAATTTGCTTACATTATTGAAGCTTGTACCGTTCCATGATAAAATGGTGGACTTGGACAAAGAAACCAATCTAAGTGTGGCGGCATAACTTCAAAAGAGCCAAAAAAATCTGTTCCCATGAAAGGTTGCCGTGTGAAAGCAAATCTAGGAATTTTAGTGCGAAAAAACGTGAAGAAAATTGAAACGATTTTTTATACCCGTCATCGCACGATAAGCGGTATATTCAATTAGCCAAAACGTTTGCAACAGCCAGCGCACCATAACGTATATGTATTCTTGATCAGCATTGATTTCTAAATCGATTTGAGCATGTCCGTCTGTCTGTCCGTCTGTCTGTCCGTCTGTTTGTCTAATGTTTATGATATGCATTTCGCTGGCCGAAAATTACAGCAATCGGCTTTAAATTTAGCGCAAACACTGGAAATTCTTGCACGCAGGTTGTTATTGCAACTGAGCAAAATCGGTACGAGGTCAATATAACATTACCGAAGACTGTTTCTGTTTTTAACAATCAAAAAAAAAATTTGTTTTTTACTCCTCACTTATAAGCCACCAAAAAAAAAAAAAAAAACAATGAAAATTGGCATTTACAGTCCTTCTGGCTGGTCCTTCAGCACCTATACAATATTCGGTCACAGTTACTGAAGATTGTAAAATATTGAAATTTGAAATTCTTTTGTCGAAATGTTTGCAGCATTCGGAAAAAAGTTTCAGAGGCCACCTAAAAAGTCGACGTATTATTGATCAGTATTAAATGTGAAACGTTGTAAACATGTTTGTCAGTCCGTCTGTCCATCTGGTTTGTTAATTGCTATAGTCAACATACTAATGAGCGCAAAAATGGAGATATCGGCCACGCATACTCATCCGTACAGAATATGAAAATGTAGCTTTTCCCGGTGGCGGGTATAAAAGTTTCGGTCGCAGCTGAATATAATTTTTTTACTTGTTTTTTTCTTTTTTTTTTTTACTCTGGCAACAAAAAATTACCGTTTCGCTTATGAGGTTAAACATCATTTGATAAGTAAATGCCTAAAATTCGCTATAGCACATGCATACATATTATCTGTATTATATTATATTTTTCATTTTTACTGCTTATCAATTGTTATTATTTTAATTTTTTTTTTTTTTTTATTTCTTTGCTTTAAAATAAAATCCATCATTTTTGATATAATGACAATAACAACAACGATAGCAATAATTATAACAAAAAATGCACATAAATAAAAGAAAATAATATAATAATAAAGAAAAAATAAATAACAAAAAAAAACCAATTATTTTAATTTACATTCCACAGACAATAACAACAACATCAACGGCAACAGCAAGATCCAAAGTCCATGGAGTGGCGTGATTTTTGTATTCGTTTACAATAATCTTCATTTGACGCTACTCTGCCATTGTTATTAAATTGTATAATTTGTGATTGCGTGTGTGCGCATTGTCTTCCTACGATGAACACATATACACAAACATTGATGATTGATGTTATGCGATGACGTATATAATATATGCGATGATTATCATACCGAAATTCTCTTAGTGGGGGTTTACGCTTAACTACAGAATACATTTTAATGAAAATTTGCTTCGAACACAAGCATCTAAACATGCAACAAAACTACATATGTAGTTTATGTATGTGCACTTTTTAGTAACTCGTGCAAGTCCAGTTATCCCGCGATCTTATACAAATTACAATTTGTTAAAAATACGTCGACAATTTATTTGGAACTAAATTTTGGATCGATATCTGTTACAAATTCTCGATCGTAGGATACCATGTTACACGGTCTTCTTCTGAAAAATACCATTTGCTTCAGAACGATTAAAGAAATTGTTTGCTTTTAATTTTAAAAGATGTTTTTTATACGCCTCTCGAATTCTCGATAATTTTAATTAATGGCTCTTCACTAGCCTTGTCATGCCTTACAGCACTTGTGGTACAAGGGTATATTAAGTTACTCCGTATGCATGCAATATCTAGGCGGACTTGATATGGACCCACTTTTTATTATACAAATCAATCAGAAAGTGATTCTGAATCGATTTAAGCTTATCTGTCCGTCTGTCCATGCATCTGCCTTACTTTTGCTTTTGTGCAACCTACTTTGATAAAACTTTGTTCAACGACATGTTTTGACCTAAGAACGGACGCTATTGAAAATGGTTCGGATCAAACTATGTCTTCCAACTCATTCCATCTAATAAGTTATCTTGAAAAGTCGTTATATGAACATCTGCATTAAACAAAGTAGGGTACTTAACGGTGGACCGTGACTCACTATAACGTTTTTAGTTGTCTTATATAAGAGTGTTTTTGCGCTGAGTCTAACGGGTAAAAAACTTGCATATGTATTGAAATTGAAGTTAATTCTTTTTGTGGAAGGTATTCGAGATTTGTAGCCGATGCCTGTGCTAGTATCGTGATCTCTTCAGATTTGATTCACGTACATCATGTACATCAATCATTGTTCACGCGCAACGGGACATACGATCGCTTTTAACTATACATATATATATATATACATACATATATATACATACATATATATATATATATATATATATATATATATCGATTAAAGTGATCAGACTAATCGAATCTTTTTATTAATGATAGATTATCGAATGACGATTTCCAAGAGCTCGGTATTTATTTTACATTAAATCTATATAAACTTCGCATGTTTCACATTGAATTTGTAAAAAGCATTACGCGAAAATCATTTAACAAAATTTACCGTTATTACGAGCACTGTTGAGCTAATTTTATACCAGCAAAACATAGACGTTTTCTTGTGCAACATAAAACGCGAGAAGAAAAATTACGATATTTGCATTTTTACCTACAGTTACAGAAGAGCGAGAATTTTCTTTGCAACTATTAAAGAAAGAGGGCTTTTAATAAAAACAAAGTAAACTCAGGTTTTCCCCTTTAAAAATAGCGCTTTTTAAAACTATTAGATATGAAATTTTTTTTATTATATTTTATTTACGCTTTTTTGCTTTGCTCTTATTTATGCCCCAGACCACATTTGGCACAAAGTATATTAAATTTGTGCGGACGTATGTAGCACACGGAAGGGCTTAAAATAAACCCCTCCAGAAATAAGACTGCCTGTCCGTATGTCTGCCTGTCCGTATGTCTGCCTGTCCATATGTCTGTCTGTCGTTGTAAATAAGTGTTCAAGCTACAGGTCGGAGCTTTTGAGATATTTTGACGACATTTGGTACACAGGTGAACTTTGGCCCAAAGATAGACTCTATTGAAAATTGAAAATTAAAATTTTCAAAATTTCTCGCCAAACGCAGCTAAGTAATAGTATTTCGGCATTTTAAATTAATATGAAAACTTTCGACCGGCTGGGGAAATTTTTGACCCCCCTCTGAGCTAAAGATCATATGGCAAGACTAAGGACTAATTTTCAATGCTTCATGATGAAAGTTAGATCATTATAGTAATTTACGATAAAAAAATTCATTGCACTAAATTTGGACCAGTTACGCCTATTTTGGGATGCTACACGAGACAAGGATTTTTAAGAAAATTTTGTTTTTTAGTGCAGAAAGGTTTAAGTTTATGATGAGAATTGATCCTTAGCATTGGGCACAACCATTTCTACAGAAAGTAAGCCTTTATTTCTAAATAGGTCTAATTTTTAACATACAATCCCACGATATATATATATATATATATATATGCATATAAAAAAGAATATCGTTTTTGTCTTCTATGGCGAAGATAAGAATTGTGTTAAGCAACCTGATATATGGTCGGTCTAGCACGAGTTGTTTTTCTTTTACTTTTCTGGTTTGTCTGTATGTCTCTTGAATTGCTTAGGTTGCAAAATTTGTTTTTTCAATTTTAGATGAATATGTATAGAGCCATTTTGGACATAAACCCAACAAAATCTCATAATAGCAAAATCCATTATCGCCTCTGGCAATGCTACTGAGTGTTGTCTTGAATCCTCGATATATTATGCGAGTGAATCGTTACTCAGTCACAATTACACAAGTGTCCATTCAAACTGTAGAAAAGCATTTAAACTGTCGAAATGCTATCAAACTATTTCATATGAAATTATTCTGCATGAAAGTGTACTTTGCTTTTTCTTGTGTGCCTTAGATAGGTTGCATGCTTGTATTTCAAATAAATTTCTTGTGTTGAAGAAAATTGATTTTTATTTGTTAAAGATTTTATTTATAAAATATTTTGCGTAACGTAAAAAGAGCTAACACTACTCGATTCGGGTAAGGCTGTTCATTAAATACTTTACATCAGTTCCCCTAATGAAACTTTCATTTTCGTGTCGCTGTATTGTGGAGTGTCGAAAATTATAATTGACGTCGCACCTCCTAAACTTTCCATTTATTTACGTTAATTTGTTCAACAACTTCGAGTTTGGCCAAGAACTTATTTAAATAAATATAAATTGTGCTCCACTCTCCTAAGACGCAATAAAAAAAAAAAATAAATGAAAAGAGAGGAATTGTGAATAACTTATCAGATTTTTATTACGTTTGTTTTTTTTCAATATCTTGTTTAAACGATACTGCATTAGCTTTGTGCCCTCTACAAGAGTGTACGAAACGTTTTACAGTTAAGCGAACTATAAATTTTTATTTGTTTATTTCTGTTATTGCAGACACAAACCATTAATTTAGCAAAGGTTCGAATACATGGATAATCGATAATTTATCGATAGAAAGATGAATAAAAGTCTTTTTTTCGCATTCTTAAGTTCATTAAAACAAAAGTCTTTTTAAAAATCATTTTTTTTCAATTTTTTTAACAAATATTTTGAAAATCAAAGCGCTGAACATAACAAATGCGTTTGCACCGTGCATCATGTAAAATATGCTTATTTTGTATTTTTTAACTACCGATTATGTGGCGTTAGCTAAGTTTCATTTTCGAGTTTCGATATTTTTTGCTTTATGTATGCACAAGAAGTGCGGGAAACACACACACACTCTCTCTCTCTCTCTCTCTCTCTCTCTCTCTCTCAAAGCTCTTTAGTTTTTTAGGGTCACACAAAGAAAGGAAAATCGTTTCAAATTGAAAATGAAATAAATTTCAAACATAACCAACTGTCTTATTACTACTCCTACTTCGCCCAAGCTTGTCCCCAATTCTGTCAATTATCGATGTTTCCATATATCATCATACACTGTCGCTATCAGTGATAAAGCGCATTGCTTTATTGGATTGGATTGGATTGGATGGTCTTGTCGCCAACAGCCCTAATCCCTTCTACTTACAAACCAAAGAAAAAGTAAACGAAATATTGTTAACCATTGTTAACAGGAGGAACATTTATATATGGGGCCGGAATGGTTCCTTTGCCCATTTTATGCTATTTGGGAATAGAAGAACATCGAAAAGACAAGCATAGGCTAAATCGAGTGATTGATTAAGTGACGAGTTAATCTACATAAATATACGTTTTTTGCGTTTAAAGACATACAAATATTTTACTCGTACGACTTACGACCACTTGAAAACGATGGCAGTAAACTATTGAGTTTCTGAGTTCAAGGCAAATTTATTTTGAAGACGATGTTGATGTTTCGTTAGGGATCCGGCAAGTGAGCAAGCGAATAAGTGAGGAAATGACGAACGAATGACTACTTGAAAATGATGGCAGTAAATTTTTGATTTTCTGCATTGAAGCGCAAACTTATTTTGAAGACAATCTTCCGCACTTTCTACTTGAATTGTATCGAACGAAAGATATGAAGAATAAATTCGCTTTAAGATGTTTCGCGAAAATTCAAAATTCGACTTTTACTTGCATAATGCAAATCTCGAATTGATTTGCGACTGAGTTTAAAACATTGCAAATTCTTTCAACGCATATTCATGTCATGATGTATAAACATATATATTCTATGCAATAAAAATAAAAAGATATATATGTTAAAAGTGAAAGTCCAAGTTCATCATTCAAAGTTTTCCTAACCTATGAAAATATGAAATTTTATGAATTACATGAAGTTATTCCACTTGATTTTACATAATTTCGTTTTTATTTACATTTGCATGATTTTGTTATTGATTGTGTCGTTGTAAACGAACAAATGTCAAATTTGCCCCTTATTTTCTCATAATTTTTTCGAAACAAATATCAAGTGACGGAAGCCATACCCTTAAGTCACACCAACCAAATAGCTTTCAAGGTACGCCGTCCAAGTGAGACCTAGTTAACTGAAAGGTACATAATCAGTGCGATGACGATTATGATGATGATGATGATGATGATGATGCACCAAGCAAATGCAAATTGGCTTCAGCGTTTAATTATGCTTGTTGCTTGTTGCTTGTTGTTTGTTGCTTGTTGCTTCTTGCTCGCTGTTGTGTTTTTCTATATCAGAAATTATTTACAGCTTATCTCAAACCTTTCATTACGCGCGAGTGGTGCGGAAAAATGATTTCATTTTGATTTTTGCCTCTTCTTTGGATACCCTTTGTCTATTTGTTATTGTTCAGTCACGTTCAATATGTGTAGGGTGGAAATGGAAGATGTTTGCGAAATGACCAAATTCACCTGAAAATATGCCAACAACAATATACAGAAAAAATGAAAGGAAAACATTTTTATTGGCATCTTTTACTAATGGCGCCCTTTACTTTGCCCTTTTCGCTATTTTGTCACACACGACATCACATTAGATTGCTGACATCTGTAGGTTATCTTAACGTTGAACGGATGGATGGCATATTTAAAACAATGTAAGTTCAACGAATCTGTCTGTCTATCTGTCCACGTAATGCTTCGCTTTGGAATCTTATAAATAATCGAGTGCTAGAGATTTTCGATTTGTTTTTAATGAAATTTTGTGTGCTGGCAAGTTTGGACGCGAACCGTTTTGAAACGGGATCTTCAATAATTCTCGACAAGATAAGTGACGAGTGCTATATCTTGATGCACTCAATAAATATGGAAAATTTCGATACTATGGGACCATTTTTGGTATGCTCTCCCATGCAAACGTTGTAATTAAGAACCCACTCTCATATCGTGACAAGATTAATAATTTGTGATGAAATTCGGTTCAGAATAGGGATTTCACAGACAAATTCATTATACTCAATGTGGACTACATTGGTGTGCTTTTCGAAATCCCCTCCATATAATGGCGCCTTTTCGTAGACGGCCCGGATGTTTTATTAGGTCCAGAACCAGGTGGTTTATTATGCAAGGCAAACGATTACAGTGAGCAAAGTTCTGCTGGGTATTTAATGACCGAACCTGCCCGAATACGATATTTTAACTTGCATGTGGGAACAGTCCGTCGCTTGACTCTTTTAACCGGTGTATCACTTTTCCAAGCACGGTTCACTGATAAAGTCGTTGACCGTAGCCGTTGAAATTCGGCGAGAACAACTTTGCAATGAAATTCGCCATCTTTAACCGATATGCCTTAGGGTCCCCGCGACATGTTAGGGTGATCTACGGATAAACAAACTCAAGACCTGGGGAAAATATGTCGCAATTATGCATTTGCCTGCACTTTTTACTCTTTCGTCTTTTAATAGAGTAGACGTTTGCTTTCATGATAAAATGGGGGTAGTGAAGAAAAGGAATAGATATAGAAAAAGTATCCATGGTAGGGCTTTTTAAAGCCAAATGAAAGAGGAAATGCCATATATTCCGATTTCTTCTTGGATTGGGTTCTTGGTTTTTAATCGGCAAAGAGATAGGGGTCACCGCTGTAGAGATCGTAAAATTAGTAAGTCACTTGACATTTTGAATATCCGTGACCGGGAGAGGCGGTAGCAAACCGCAATACTTCTAAAATGTTTTTCATATTTATTTTACTACCTGTGTACGTCCATGTGCCCGCCTACGCTTCGAACCTTTACGGAGACAGGAAACTAAAACGCTGCCCATTCTTAACCGTGACCCTCTAATGGCAGAGAACTGCACAATTATTTTTATGATTCTTGGGATGTACCGCATGGCTACCCACGAAATGACTGCAAAAATCGATCGACTAACTCGCGTACTGCAAATACTTTTCAATTCTTTGGATACATTCGAGAAAACAAATATCACGGATAAGCTTAGAAGCGAATAATGGTTTGTTTCGTTTTGTTTTATTCTCTCCATAGGCGGTGTAATAAGTTTAGCCCATACGTTTATAAGGCTTAATATCGTAATACCGAGTATTGCGAAAGGCGCCGATCCATCGATTTAGTATTTTTCGTTGGAAAACTTCATCTAACTTCCCCCTCATCATTTGGTTCAAACTAAGTTTATTTACGGGTTACACTTAGCCGTAGTCCGTAACCCGTAGCATGGCTTACCCCTAATTTATTAATTGCCAACACTTTAAAGCTGCTTGCGCGGTAATCCTCATCATATGTTTAATCCTGTGCACGTATATGAGCAGTATCGACGGTAACACCTTGTTGTCGCCGAATATTGTGCGTTCACACCGAATGTTATGTTACAGTGTACAGTGCGATGATAAATTCGTGTATTTGATGAACGTTTTTAAAACTCTGATGAAGAAAAGAACTCACATCGTCCTACAGTTAATCGGATTCAATCCCCATGGCCCAAAAAAATCCTGTAGAACTATTTAAGACATTATAGCCTCAATACTAAATACTACCCACTTTGGACGTCTTCATCTAGTGCAAGTCTGCGCTTATCTCGCACATAAAATGACAAATAGTAGAGCTTGCGTCCACATGACGATTCACTTTTCAAAATATACCGTACTGTGAAGACATCTGATGAATAAATCCACGTAAGCCGAATTCATTATTTTGTGTTCCAATGTTCGTCATAAAATGCTAAACATTAGACTTTGTTGCCATATAAAGATTTATTTGTCGTAGAAACATTCGTATGGAAAGGAGTTTGAAAAATGCTTTCATCTCATCCACATTCGTTTCATATGCCAAAGTGGAATGTGTTTTTTTTAAGGATATTTTATGGGAAGTGGCGATAATTGGTCTGAATCGACCCATCTGAAGTAGAATTCCTCCTTGGAACTATAACATAATGAAATTGATCGAAATATCTCGAAGTTGTAGCTTGCGCACGAATATTCATGCTAAGACATCAGACAGATGGACAGATAAATTAAATTTAACTTGAAAAATAATTTTGAAACAATGTATGTAATAAAAAACGGGACGGCCTCTGCTCCTCCTAAGTGTTTCATATAACCGAAAAAACTTCGTATGTCCCCATCTCAGGTTGTGTAGAATATAGAAAATCTTAATGTAAACAGTCCACTATTTAACCACCACCCTATAGTTATTCATATTATGACTTTTCAATATGAGGCGTTATGTAGGAAGTGATCGAAAAAGTGGTCCGATTCGACAGCATTCGTTCATTATCATCATCATCATCAAAAATGGCGACCTGTAGGTTGAACAAAGAAAACCAGGACGGACTCTGAAATGCGATCATGCGGTATAAGAAAAGGTGGGTCTATCCGAAATCCACTTATGTATTGGATACATCCGCGCAACCTTACCATATATCCTTTGTAACATAAGTGATGTTGGACATAAAGACGCTTTAGCTAGATATCGGAGTTACTTTGCAATACCTGAAGTATCGAATCCCAAATCGTTATCTATTATGAATTTTAAGTTATCATATCCGCCCCTTTTTCACACCCAATTTCTCCTCATTTATCGAGAACCTGTGTACTAAGCTTCAGCCCATTATGTCAGTTCTGGCCCCCATTACTTTTACATCAGACGATATTATATCCTGATCAAATTTATTAATAATTTATGGATTTTCTAATGCGAGTTTTTGAGTTTTTGTATATTAAAATCAAAATGACAAACGGTTTATATATATATATATATATATATTAGGTTGGGGAAAAAGAAATCCATTATTTTTATATGAACTTCAGGACTTTATTTAACATGCTTCGGATTGTCCGATTTGGGTCAAATATGCACCGTTGTGTTGTATGATTTGTTGCCATTTTAAAGGTAACTTCAAAATGCCTCTCTCATAAAAGTCCTGGTCTCTATTTGCAAAAAACTCTAGTAATCGATTTTCACAATCCTCCCTAGATTCCAATTTTTTATCATTAAAGAAATTTTGCAATGCAAGAAAATGATGATAATCGCTTGGTGCCAAGCCCGGACTGTATGGCGGATGCATTAAAACTTTCACAACCAAGCTCCCGAAGTTTCTGGCGAGTCACTGTAGATGTGTGTGGCCTAGCGTTGTCCTGGTGGAACACGACACCTCTCCTGTTGGCCAATTCTGGCCGTTTCTGGTCAATCGCTATCTTCAAACGGTCCAATCGCTGACAGTAGAGATCAGAATTTAGCGTTTGGCCATATGGAAGCAACTCATAATAAATAATCCCCTTCCAGTCCCACCAAATGCATAGCAAAAGCTTCCTGGCCGTTACTCCTGGTTTCACCACCGTTTGACCTCTTTGACCTCGATCGTTTTCGCACAGGGTTATCGTATGTGATCCATTTCTCATCTCCAGTCACCATCCGTTTAAGAAATGGGTC